>JACXGI010007378.1:0-24614 GCA_016801175.1 Esox masquinongy
GTTAACATTCTAGCAGCCGCATTCTGAATGAGCTGCAGCTGTTTTACAGTCTTTTTGGGGAGTCCAGTTAAGAGGCCATTACAGTAGTCAACCCTACTAGAGATAAAAGCATGGATGAGCTTCTCTTGGTCTTTTTGGGACACCAAGCCTTTGATTCTGGCTATATTTTTTAGATGATAGAATGCTGTTTTGGTGACCGTTTTGATATGACTGTTAAATGTGAGGTCTGAGTCTATCAGAACACCAAGATTACGCACTTGATCCCTGGTTTTAAGGGCCCGAGAATCCAGCTCTCTACTAATACTTGTTCTTTTATTTTTGTTACCAAACACACTAATCTCAATAATAGGCAATTTTGGTTGATCCAGGTATTTATGTGCTCTATACAGTGACACAGAGAGTCAATTGAGCTGTTGTCATACGGTTCGAGGGCCATATATATTTGAGTATCATCGGCATAGCTGTGGTAGTTAATGTTGTTGTTCTGTAGAATTTGGCCCAGAGGTAGCATATAGAGATTGAACAGAAGCGGTCCGAGAACTGATCCCTGTGGAACTCCACATATCATAGCCACCCTATCAGATTCATGATTACCAATGGTGACAAAGTAACTCCGGCCATCTAGGTAAGATCTGAACCAATCAAGGACTGTCCCGGAGAGTCCTACCCAATTTTCCAGCCTATCTATAAGTGTTCTATGATCTACAGTGTCAAATGCTGCACTGAGATCTAATAGAACCAGAACTGTTATTTTATCAGAATAGGTATTCAGCCGTATATCATTTAAAACTTTAATCAGGGCCGTTTCAGTACTGTGGTGAGGTCGGAAGCCTGACTGAAATTTGTCTAAGAGACCGCTTGAGGTCATCAAATTCTCTTTTCAGGGCGCTTACCATCATGGTGTTCTCCATGGTGTTTTCTGTTTGCTCATAGTTTTCTTTACCTTTACCAGTGCAACACGATCCATGACATTCAATATTTTGGCATTAAAATTATCCAGGAGTACATCAACTGACTCAGCACGTATTGTTGGAGAGAAAGCTATGGCTTCCATAAACTGAGCATTGGTACTCTCATTAATGTACCTTCTCTTAACAGAAACAGAGTTTACAGGAACATTCGGGGGAATAAGTGATTCAAAAAAGATAGAAATGTACAGACAGGGCCAAGTCTTTAACCATGAAAGAGGAAATATCGAGACCTTTAGAGATAACCAGATCTAGAATGTGGCCTTGAGTGTGTGTACGCTCTTTCACATGTTGAGTGAGATCAAAATTGTCAAGTAGTGCAAAAAGTTCTTTGGCATTATTTTCGGTACCATTATCTATGTGGATGTTAAAATCCCCAGTAATAATAAACAAGTTATAATCAATTGATATAACAGAGAGTAGTTCAGCAAAATCATCAATAAAATTTGCAGAATATCGTGGAGGTCTGTAAATGGTTAAAAACAAAATTTTGGGGGTACCCTTCAATGTAAAACAGAGGTATTCAAGATAAATAAAATTACCTAGTGTATTTTCTTTGCACTGGAATGTGTCTTTGAATAGGGCAGCCATTCCTCCTCCTTTCCTACCATTTCGGCACGTATTCATATTGCCAAATATTTCAGGAGCTGTCTCGTTAAGAATAGTAGCACTACAATCTTCTGTTAGCCACGTTTCAGTGAGAAACATGAAATCTTGTTGTAGGATATTATAATGTCATTTACCAAGAATGATTTGTTGGCGAGAGATCAGATATTAAGTAAAGCCAGCTTAATAGATATAATAAAAATAAAATAGAATATAATAAAAATTAATTCCTTATATTTTATTTTATAAAAATTTATATTATTTTAACTCTATTACCTAATTCACATTAACTGTTTTTAAAAGCTTCCTATCCATGTGACATGTACCTCTAAAACAACTTGCATTTTGGTCTCTGATCGTCCTTGTCTAGACTACATCTCATTGATTTGCCATTTGCTATTTGTGGGATTTTACCAGATTTGATCCTTCTCAATCGCTATTTTTTAATAGCTCATTATCCATATGAGCTAGAGATCTATACAAAAGTGTTGTGTGTTCCTGTACGTCTCCTGTCAAAGGTACACCTGTTATTTCTACCCAAATCCCATCTCTCTATATTTTTTTTTTTACAAATATTTACTTACTTTTTCCCCCCAATTCCTTAAAATGTATTGTTCTACCCATGTTTGTCCTATTTGAGCTGTATCATTCAATTCATGCGAATATGTTCTTTCAATAGTCTTATCTCAATTACTTATACCTCTACCATCATCTGCAGATGAAAATTAGGACTCTCAAAATAAAGTGTAACCAAAGTTTGTATACATTTATTTTTATATAAGGCTGTTTTTAGTAGCTTATTATCCATCTTATTGAGATGTGTCAGCGTCATCCAACCACAGAAAACGTGACTATCCGAACTACAGAGGCTGGACTGCAAGGTGCACAAATACTAGCTTTAATAACAGGATGACCGGAAAAAGGTACTTAAGAGCCTGAAAGATTCTAAAGAGAAAGGTATTATGGATTGACGAGACACATATTTACATGTAACAGGATGATGGCAAGAGGAAAATACTGAGAAAAAAGGAGCTGGCCTACCAATGTATCCTTATATAGGCTAGGAGCTGCCCTACCCTCCATACACACACACAGACACACACACACACACACACACACACACACACACACACACACACACACACACACACATACACACACACACACACACCACACACCACACACACACCCCTGGCCAGAAGACACTACACAATCATAAGTTTACACAAACATGTAATGTTTTGTTGAATCATGTAGACTCTGTACTCACATTTTCTCCTTGCATCTTGGAAGCAGTCTCTATAAACCTCTGCAGCCATATATTATTTACAGTCTGGTTGTCCTCTTTCAAGAAGTAAAACAGTCTAATTGCTTTTGCGCTTCCAATTTCTGCAGGTGATCCAGTTTTCAGTTCGACACCACCAACTTCAGACGGAGTGAAAATGCTGCCATTATATGGGTAGGAAATAGGTGTTGTGACGACATCAGCAGGACTTTTCACAATTCTAAAAATGTCATTTGACACACATATGCCATCCTTTTTAACACATAGGTCTTTGAAAGCAGATTTACCCACTTTAAGGTTTTTTAAATCCTCATCTATTTTAAATATTTTGGTAAAAGCAGGAACTGTGAGGATATTTTCGGTAGACGTAAAAATGACAGATGCATAAGTCCCTTCTGTATAAAGTCTCAAATGAGAGAATGCGCTATCATTCTGTGGAAAGTTTTCTAGAACTACTTTTCGTTCGTTTTTAGCAGGTCCATTTGTAGGAGTAAACATCTCTTCAATGCCGTTTGCTTCTCTGTCTGCAAGAAAATAAAATCCTCCTCCAAGACCCGCAGAGATGACCAAGGGAACAATAAAAAAACACCAGGGATGCCTACCAACAAAACATCCAAGTATTTCAAATCCCCTAGCTAAAGGCTTCTCCATGCAATGTGTATTGCACCGAGACATTTTGTATTTTCTCCTTTTCAACTTGTGGTAAAAGAAAATAACTTACATTATTCACGCATATCTGTTGCCACAGCCTAACAGTAACTTATAGTTCATCTGAACTGGGGAGTTTTACTCAGCAGTTGTCCTGACAGCCCAGGATTTATTACCCCGAACCTGTAATTATGTCACGGTGTTGTTAATACGGTTAAATATTAACAGTCATCCAGCTTCCTTATTGGGGGGGAATATTCTTCCCTCCAGCTAGAAATTAGTAGGTTTACATAATCACAATTTTTAACGCTTTGTAGTAGAACCTATTTGACAATAGGTAACAGAAGGTGCTGAAGATAATGAGTATGAGGTTGAAAAGTGTAAAACATGCCGAGTCTATTCTGTCAAAGCAAAAGCTATTCTTCCGGGAATGCATCTATTCTCCTATAGGGTGCTAAAGTAGGACACACGATTACATGCCGTTATCTATTGTTAGGGGTTACGTAGTTTCTTCTGAAATTTGGATGAATTATCGTTCATTTAAAAACGAGATACATGGTTTACATCCCGGAGTACACTTATTCCAACTCTTGATGGTCACTATAATAATCATTCCATTGTGGATTTTGTCACACCGCACCTGCAGGGTGAATGAATGGCACGCAAAAAAACGGTGTACAAGGAAAACACGTGATTAAAACGGGTCTGTTTATATCTTTATCAAGACAAAAACGAAACAGGCGATTGTTACACCTTGAATTTCCCAAAAATGAAGCAAGACATTGAACTAACCAAGCAAATTAATCGACTTTAGTTTCTATTTCCCTGAAATATCTGTTTAAAATGACCGAGTCAAGCAGCCAAATTATAAAACAAATTTATTTTAACTAAGATTGTATGAATTATACATTTATTATACAAACACTAACTTTAAATACACTATGTCATTTAAAATTGAGTGCAAAAGAAGTTGTGACTTAATATGATCTATGCACCATCAGACTATTCCCGAATTTAGGGATTAACAGAATGTCTATGCTCAAAGAAATACAAATATTTTCTGCAAAATTATTAGATACCCATTACAAGAATATGATTATTCATAAACATGTTTCTGAAGTCAAGAACATTTCTTTGGTTTATTTTTCAGGTGTTGCATTTGTCCCTAGCTACTGACAGAATTGCCTTTGATAGGGGGCAAATGTTACATCCTGATGTAACATCCTGATGCAAATGTAACATCCTGATGCAAATGTAACATCCTGATGCTTTTTTAAAAAAATAGTATGATTCAACCATTTTACAAACAGTGCACATTTATGAACGATTAAGACATTGATGAAAGTTTATTATATTGAACAAATACTGGTCTAGTTTAAGTGGTCTTGTATAGTAACATTTAAAAAAGTTTATAATTGCTCCCACTCTTCACTATACAACATAATTACAATTACACATCTTAATAATACATGTAAGCACATTGTAGTAACAATGAACACAGCAATTAACTTCCAAACTATTTTTAAAATTTATATGAAAAACCAAAGGATGACAATCCTTTGGTTTTTACTCTAACAAGTCAGTTAATCAAAAAAGTATGGTTTGTGTTTTACCGGGGAAATCAGCTTTTAGTATACAAAATAATTTTTGTCACTTGCTAAAGCATGCGCTAAAGAAGGTCAAAAACACAGGGATGAAAACAATGCCATGAAGCACACCAAAGGAAATGACCAGGAACATGATCTTAAAGAACGTTCTGAAGATGTAGCTCCCAGCAGCTGACAGCACCACCACCCCTAAAATAGTAGATACAGCTCCTTGCAGGATGGGATACCCCAAATTGGTGATGGCATCGATTGCTTTCTTGTTACCTGTCAAAATGTCTCGGTGGACATAAAGATAGTTCGGGACCCTCCAATGGGCACAGGTACCTCCCGTGGAAACGCTCGCAGACTGGCAGCTTCTCTACGAGTTGACCTTAAAAACCTACTTCAAAAAGAGGAACTGATCATCATGGAAATTAGTTCCAACTGTATCAAGCACATGTTTCCATGACCAGGCAATTTATGACTTATTAAACCTGATGTTGTGTAAATTATAATGTCAGTGTTTCTGTTTTGGTATCCTTCAGACTGGACATTTGGAATTTGCCTGAAATGCCAGATAGGCTAGTCCAGTTTGAACGTGCTGCCCACTGCTTACTAAGTGCAGCTTCAGCTTTTACTTTGACATGCATTGTCAACTGTGGGACCTTATATAGACAGGTGTGCCTTTCCAAGGCGGACGAAACAGTTCAAGCACGTTAAATGGAAACTGGATGCATCTGAGCTCAATTTCAAGTGTCATAGTAAAACGCCTGAATACTTAAGTAAATGCATTGTTTTTTATTTTTTAATACGTTTGCAAAACGTTCTAAAAACCAATATGGGGTATTGTGTGTAGATCGATAAGAAAAAAAAAAAATAGGACACCATTTTAAAATAAGGCTGTTCGTAAAACAATGTGGAAAAAGTGAAGGGGTCTGAATACTTTCCAAATGCGCTGTACATGTCTACTGTACCTTAGAAACATATTCAAAATATATTTATCTTTTATTGCAGTCCATTAAGTTAAATTTGTTTATGGATAACTGTAGCTTTAGAAGTGTCTATTTACACTGTTCACTTCCATAGCATTCATATTCAACAGTGGTACAATTGTGTGCGTTCGACTTACAATAAATATCATGTAATCATAGAAAAATCATGTAATGCAATTATTCTTTTTATCATGGTAAACAGTTTCAATTATGGTGGTGTATTTTACACAAAATCTATAATCCTGATGTAATCAGTATGTCTTTATTCTAGTTTGTTCAGAAATGCGTCTTTCAACCAAAAATCAATGTCAGTATTAGATCATAGTAATTTAATCAAATGTATTTATTTTTTGTTTGTTGATGTGTTCAATCGTCTGTGTGTAGCAGATTGAATAGCAATAACAAATATATATCATAATTTGAGTATTTTGGAATGGAAAGAGAACTTTAAAATGTATATGCTAATGTCTTTACTAAAATAATAAAACAGAAACCCCACATACAGACCAGATCTTATCACTGCAGACAACAGACAGCAATAAATAAAATTACAGAAAAAAAGAACAAAAATTAAAATGGTGAAATAAAATTTCAATAATCTTAGAGATGCTGAAGATATTGTTTGGTATACAGTGGATATAAAAAGTCTACACACCCCTGTTAAATTGCCAGGTTCATATGATGTAAAAGAATGAGACAAAGATAAATCATGTCAGAACTTTTTCCATCTTTAATCTCCTGCGCACAGCCCTCTACAGATCACCCCACAGATGTTCAATTGGATTCAGGTCTGGGCTCTGGCTGGGCCATACCAAAATGTTAATCTTCTTCTGGTGAAGCCATGCTTTTGTGGATTTGGATGTGGGCTTTGGGTTGTTGCCGTGCTGAAAGGTGAACTTCCTCTTCATCTTCAGCTTTCTAATGGACGCCTGAAGGTTTTGTGCCAAAATTGCCTGGTATTCGGAACTGTTCATAATTCCCTCCACCCTGACTAAGGCCCCGGTTCCAGCTGAAGAAAAACAGCCCCAAGGCATGATGCTGCCACCACCATGCTTCACTGTGGGTATGGTGTTCTTTGGGTGATGTGCAGTGTTGTTTTTGCACCAAACATACCTTTTGGAATTATGGCCAAAAAGTTCAACCTTAGTTTCATCAGACTATAACACATTTTCCCACGTGCTTTTGGGGGACTTGATGTTTGTTTTGCAAACTTCAGCCGGGCTTGGATGTTTTTCTTTGTAAGAAAAGGCTTCCGTCTTGCCACCCTACCCCATAGCACATTCATATGAAGAATACGGGAGATTGTTGTCACATGTAGCACACAGCCAGTACTTGCCAGAAATTCCTGCAGTTCCTTTAGTGTTGCTGTAGGCCTCTTGTAAGCCTCCCTGACCAGTTTTCTTCACGTCTTTTGATCAATTTTGGAGGGACGTCCAGTTCTTGGTAATGTCTATTGTGCCATATTTTCTTGATGTTGACTGTCTTCACTGTGTTCCATGGTATATCTGGAAATTCTTTTGTACCCTTCTCCTGACTGATATCTTTCAACAATGAGATGCCTCTGAAGCTCGCTGTGGACCATGGCTTTTGCTCTGAGATGCAACTAAGAAAATGTCAGGAAAATCCTACTAGAAAAGCTGAACTTTATTTGTGATTAATACAAGTCACTTTAAATGATGGCAGATGTGTAATGACTTCTATTTAACATGAGTTTGAATGTGATTGGTTAATTCTGAACACAGCCACATCCCCAGTTATAAGAGGGTGTGCACACTTATGCAACCAGGTTATTGGGCTATTGAGTAAGGTTTTTATTTTTCATTTTACCCCCTCAAAGATTTCAGTTTGTTTTTCAATTGAATTGTCCACATTATAGGTCACATTAAAAGTGGAAAAAGTTCTGACATGATTTCTGTGTCTCATTCTTTTACATTACAAAAACCTGGCATTTTAACAGGGGTGTGTAGACTTTTTATATCCACTGTATGTAGAAGTATATAAAAGATGCATACTATTATTATCAAAAACTAATGTTCATAAGAAAAAAGTCCAAACATAGAAAACTGTATATGCATAGCTACAGTAGAAAGGGGACATGAGATTGTCACAATGAAATGCAGAGTGGGTAAATACCCTCAATGTCATGTTTACTTATTGACTCTTCATAACCGTCTGATAATATGCAATATTGTAAGTATCATGTACGTTATAGCATGACAACAATTTATATACAGTACCACAAAAATCATTATCAACCACATATATTCAGTCTCATCAACCAGGCGTACAGGTGACAATCAACCAGGTTCAATTAAAAACAATGTTACATCATAACATTTGGTTAAGCACATCACTTCAAATGAAATTCCACTGCCAAATTTGATAAATGCAGGAATGAGGTAACAGGGAAAGAGAAAATTGTTTTAAAAAGGTGTACGTTCCAAGCACATTTCAGTGCCCATATTTCCACATATAGACCACACACCATGCATTACTTCTGAGGTATTCAAACCCATGAAACAGACAGCATCTGGCAGCTCAGCTCCCAGAGTTTCTGGGCCATGTCGTCATCTGAAGCAGCCCTCGAACAGCTGGCCGGTGCGCAGTCACTGTGGGCAAACAGAAGACACAGTGTTTCCTGTTTTTTAACTACATTCAAATACAATAATTTTACAACAAACGCAACAGTCAATTTATAGCATTTTCATGAAACTGGAACAAGTTTGTCATTCGCAGATTTTTGTGAATAAGGGCATTGCTAGTATTTGCCCCCTTGGATGTTGGAAACATTGTGTTTTTACAAAATAGGATTTAATTGTGATTGATTTTCTCTTAACTACCCAAAGTACTCCATAATAATAAAATGTTGCGTCTCAGTTGGTCGAGCATGACACCAGCAATGCCAGGGTTGGCCAGGAATGAACCTTTCAACACTACAATAACCGGCCAAATCTATATTGGAGCTACTTAATAAAAAGACAAGGAATGTTCCTAAGTGGCAAAGAGGATGCAAAAGGATGTTCAGTCAACAAGCACTCATCAATATTGGCAAATCAACGGTTAATTCAGTTGGCCATCCCAACTTCCCCCATCAAAACATCCTGGGTTAATCATTGTACAGCAATTTCTATCACAAGATGCATTATGAAAAATAAATTGTCCTCTGGTGTCTGAGATATCGCAACTGATGTTAGCAGTTTACAATAATTACACACAAAGTTTTACAAAAATGTTCTTAATCATTTGATTGTAAAAATAGTGAACTATTCACCTGTTTGTAAATGACTTTTGAAAAGACAATGAGATGGTTCATAATAGGTCCTTTTAAACTGGTTATTAACAGTTACACACTTGTGTTGCCTCACCAAAGCTGTGGTACCCCTGAAAGACTTGATTTTTTTTTACCCAGTGAAATTTCTCACCAAGAGTTGGACATGCTATTGTTGCATGCTTTTCATACCGGCCAATGGAGGCAATCAAACCACCAAGCTTGGAGTCTTAAAATGGATCCTTGAAAATGTCAAGGAAAAATAAGCATTCAATATAGAAGATGTTTAAAAAATATATATTTAACAAGAAATTGTGAATTAGTTACAGTTAGTGTGATATGACGCAACACTGACTACAATATGTTTTGGGTCAAAAAAATGCAGAAGCATTTCTTAGCAGGGACATTTTTGAAGAGATCAATGTGGATTGCTCTCATAGAGCAACCTAGTCGGTTTTACCCAATTACACAAGATTTGAGTCCTGGGTTAACTGCTGGATTAGGTTCTGGGTCCGTGTGTGTTAGAAACTGGGAGTTCCAGTTTGTGAAGCCTCACCCACGTGAAAGGAAACTCAGCAAAACCACCTTGTTCCAGTTCTGCAAATTCCCCCACATGCACAAGCCAGTTGATCAATCAACGAAACCTATTTTATGAAGCCATTTTTACATCAGCCGTTGTCACAAAGAGCTTATCCAGACACCCAGCCTGCAACCCAAAAAACCCAAGCAACAACTTTGAAGCATGGAGGATAGAAAGCACGGAGTTTTGAAGTATTGAAGCACGGAGGATCGAAAAAAACTCCTGTAGGGTTGGAACCTAGAGAGGAGCTTGGCTCTGTGAGGTGAGCAGTCCTCTTCTGGCGGTGCCGGGTGAAGATGTAAAGAGTACATGACCTTCTGAGGAGACACTGTCCATCAACACATTTACACTGTAACATTACCAGACAATATCCCGTGGCCACGAGCCAGTCGCCCCTGCGATGTGTCGTGCCTAAGAACACCTCTTGGCCGTGGTATATTGGCCATATACAACACCCCCTTGTGTTGAATGCAGTGCGCCAAATACATCTGTTCACCTGTAGTAGCCGCCACTCTCGGTCTCCAGTTCGGGGGCCACGGCACAGTAGATGGTGGTCTGGGCTCCCTTGGCGGAGGTCTTGGTGAAGGGGCTGATTATCTTCATGAAGGCCGCCTGGGCTCCATTGACGTGCCGCCACAGGTCGGTCTGGACCACACCGGGGTGGAGGGAGTAAGCCGTCACGCCTGTACCTGAGGGAGGCCAACTACATTTATTACTCCTCTAGGAGGTGTTGGATAGCTTTTGATATAAGGGCTTCAGATTGAAATTCCCTTCTGAACAGCGGCTATAGCACTTCAATCTCATGTGAACAGAAATCAACAGGCATTTTCATATGAGCTTACACAGCAAAATTGTAATTAGACATTCATAAAAAAATATATATTTGTGGCTTTGTGATCAGAACAAAAACAAAACCCCTGAGAAATGGCAAGTGTGTAAGTGTTAGAATGAACAGGGAAACACAAACCTTGTAGCCTTTTCGCCAGGGATCGGGTGAAGAGGATGTTAGCTAGCTTGCTCTGGTTGTACGCTTTAATCTTGCCATAGCCCTTCTCACTGTTGATGTCATCCAGGTTGATCGTACCCCAGGAGTGGGCCATAGAGGAGACGTTGATGATCCTGGCCGGGGTCGACCTTCTGATCAGGTCGATCAACAAGTGTGTCAACAGGAAATGACCTAGGAGACAAATGCAGGGTGCTATGAGATGAAATGTAATTAGCTGTACATTTCACGTTTCTGGTATTCACCTTCTTCAATCCAGTGAGTTGCTTAGTGAGTAATACTTGTGATTACTGACATTTAATTTCATGTTTCATGACAATATTTCCTGGAGATATTCATAAAACCTAAAATATAAGAAATTAATGAATTGTACGCAAGTCGGGACTTGCTTGTTTTGTACAAGTCAGGACTTGCTTGAACACTTGAAATTGTCTTGGATGCGCAGCCAAGGAAATCATCCATGTAGTTAGTCATTTCAGTTGTAACATAACCAAATCTGTATGAGAATTATTGAGCTTCATGTCCACATGTTCTGTTTAACACAAGGAAGTAAAAAGCCAAATTAATACTTCCTTGTGGGAGAAGATACAAGCATCGCCGTGGAACATGTCAAAGTATAAATTATGTGGTCCGTCGACTTTGTCGACCTTGTGATTTATGCCAGGGTTATAACTTCTGGTCCACTTCCTCATGCTACACTGATTCACCTACCCATGTGGTTCACACCGATCTGCATTTCAAATCCATCCACCGTCTTCCCATACGGACACACCATGACGCCAGCATTGTTGATTAGGATGTTGAGCTTTGGCTCTTCTACAGGAATGGGAAAAGATCTCAAACATTAAAATGTTAACAGGATGGATTCATTTAATCAATTAGGTTGTGATGTACTTCAGACTGTCTTCTGCACAGTGACATACAGTAGCAAATAAGGTTCACTGTTGTGGTTAGGGACAAGGACAGAGCGACAGATTTGTTACGGGGCTTCGATTCTAGCAACCTTTCGGTTTCTGGTCAGATGCTCTAACTTCTTGCTGTCGTATCATCTGACGTCTGTCTGTGGTGGCTGTGGTGAAATAACTGGCGTTATAGAGACACCATATGGAGTAATGAAGCAACTGACCAGAGTGTCAAGTCAAGTCTCACTTCCCTTTACCCTTGTTGATGGTCTCAGCAAACTCCCGGATAGACTTGGTATCTGACAAATCAAGCTTCTTGATGACAACATTTTGGTTGCCTGAGCCTTCTATGACTTCTTTCAGGGCCCCTTCAGCTTTCTCCATGTCTCTGCAGGCCATGATGACCCTGGCCCCTAAAGACAAATAGTACAATGCATTTTAATAATGATTTTTTCTAAAATGGAAGGACACTACAGGTGTGTGGGTAAAAGAATATAAATACTGTATGTTTTGATACTGTTACATTGTTTTACTGTGTGCCTAACCTAAGTGCATGAGAAAGCTTGAAGCATGCAGAGTGTTTTGAGGTGGAGGTGACAATATTCTTGTCACATCAAAAAAAAGACCAATGCGGAAAGTGCCTGAGAGTCTTTCAGGTTATAACATGTCATAACAGGTTATGTTGAGACGCCTTCCTACAAACTTGTTAGAATAAAAGTGTGACTGGACATATTGTTCAGTGTAACCTAGGCCTATCCTATATATACAGGCCTACCTCTCTTTGCCAGGTCCAGCGCAGTCTCTTTTCCAATACCAGTGTTTGCTCCAGTTATGACCACTGTTTTGTCATCAAGTTGGGCATCAGAAGACCATGGCCTCCGGAAGAGATTTCTAAGAGATTGAGAAATCATGCTTCCCATTAGCAATCACTTGCACGGAACAACAGAGCTGGGTTAGGCAACTAGATTCAGCCAGGGAACAATTAATTCAATAGATGGAGGATGATTAATGGTGATTTTACCATGTTTTCTTATAAAAAAAAGATTTTTGGGACTGTAGTATGGACTGCTTGTTGCCAACCTCTGCCATACCATGTTCACGATTAAAAAGATGCCTGGAAAATACTAATGAAATCAGAAATAAACTGCAAAGACAACCAATGTTAGGCTAAATTAACAGTTTGAGAGTGAACTGTTTGGGTAAAACCACCTGTGAGCTAACATTTTGTGAACTTGGGAATAGATGTTTCTGACATTTTGGTCAAAAATGTGTTCACATTTTTTCACATAAAGCTCTGTAGGGGGTCCTTCGCTTGTGAGGAAGACATCCCAACACTGTTCTGAAATCTCGGACTGGAAAAGTACAAAAAGGGAACAACAGTCACATGACCATCTTATTAAAAATGGCCAAATTCTTCCACCAGCACACTTCTTAAAAAGCAATTGCACCTTGTCTCAAAGTGACTTCAACCAGTCTCAGACATTTCACCATATGAGATCTCACCGTGTCTCAAAGTGACTTCAACCAGTCTCAGACATTTCACCATATGAGATCTCACCGTGTCTCAAAGCGACTTCAACCAGTCTCAGACATTTCACCACATGAGATCACACCGTGTCTCAAAGTGACTTCAACCAGTCTCAGACATTTCACAATATCAGATCTCACCGTGTCTCAAAGTGACTTAGTCTCAGACACCATCACAGTCAAAATCAGGTGCAGGTGGGCAGCAGGTCATTTGGGTAGGGGAATGCTCTGCCTTTATTAATGAGCTGGAATTGGTTGTCACTTTTATTTACACTATTTTGTAGTAACTCAATTTTTAAACCACTTTTTCAGAATAATGTCCATACCCTACCACTTTTTATTTTAAAAAGTAAAAAATACACGTTTCCGTGTTTCTGTTTAAAGACCATTGGTATGGCACTGAAAAAAAAACTGCCATATCTCATAGAGAAGTAGAAATAACTTGACTCTGGGTCCGTACTTAAGCAATAGCAATGTTTTTATTTTCCAGGATACAGTGTCATTTAAACGAACTATCACTTAAACAAAACCGTATTAAACTTTAAATAAAAACATTCTCTTGAAGTAATGCTTAAATTATTTCCCTATCGGTCAACTGAAATTGAAGTTTTAACATTCTATAACTTACTGGTGAGCCTAGATTGGTCAGGTTGGGTTCCAAAAGAATTCATCACCAAGTCGTCGACGTTAAATATATCTTACAGCTTTGCGCTGACAAAACTTCCTAGTCCCAAGGACTCGTTTTTGGTTATCTAAATAAAACTGATAGTAAGACAGGCAATGTATATAGTAGATCTCTTAACTAATACTGGCTTTGAAAATTCGTAGTGAAACGATAAAAGTTAGTAATAACCTAACTAGGCTACGCTATAGAATATTAGGCTATTGAAATAATTGAAAGAACGCAACTCACCCAAAAGGCATTTTCTGAAGTGGCGATACAATTCCTAATTCTTAATCGTAATATCATTAATTCAAATTATTAACCGCATTGAGACCAAAAATATCCTATTTTTACAGTAAAGCAGAGATTAATACTGAGGAGACGCTAAAATCCATGCCAATATTTGTCCATAGGGCGGGCCGGCAGTTAACGTGTTCCTACCTATTCCTTGCTTTTGATTGGTGGATGGATCACATTATTGGAATATATCATAGATATAAAGTATAGATGGGACATATAGTTATATCGGACGTCTCAATAGCTCCGCCATCTTACCTGGGACCTGTTCGGAAAAGTCAAGCCAATTTAACAGTAATCATGGTGGTATTTTTTGCAGCAGTTATTTGGTCCAGGAAAAGGATGAATGATACAAAGGAGGTGGGAAACATTGTTCACCCATCAGTAATAGTGTAGAAATGTATGATAACATACTTAACTTTACATACCATGCTTTTAATCAATGAACAAGAAAGCTAATCCAGCCTAACCGTCGCTGTTGAGCTACAGAACTTTACAGTAGGCTATCAGAATGTTTGTTTTTTAAATTAACAGTTTCAGCTAGCTTGCTACAGAAAAATATAAATTAATGTTGCACACAACGCATGTAAAATAACATGTTTTTGCCAAAAAAAAAAAAAAATTACTTCATATAATCAGTAGATGGCAATGTTGGGTAGCCTTTGTCCACAAAAAAGTAGCCTTGTTACTCCTATTAAATTTTCTGTCCTCCAATTACTCTGCTCCTGTTAGCATACCAAATTCAGTGAGCTAGCTTGCTCTGTTTAGCATACTGTTACGAAAATAGTGATTTCTACAATGAAATTATAATATTTATATGTATATACAAATACATGCAAGTATTATAATTCAAAATCACAGTTAATTTTTTTCTTTGGAAATAAACAAATGTACACTTGCACTGTATTTAAAGTACTATCCTGTATCTTCCTATATTAGACTATAGCCATTTTGTACCCTTACATTAATAAATTATTGAAAACTATTTCAAATGGATTTGTTTGTTAATATTCTGAAAAGTACAAGTCATTTTATGCATTATGCTGTGCATGACAGTAGCTATTTATATATTATTAAGAAAATGTAACTGTTATAAGAACTGAAATTCCACTTCTACCATGTGTTTGTATTGTAGATTGTTTAGAACAGGTCCCAGGTAAGATGGCTGTAAAATTGCTCCATTCTGATTTATAGGGGCTCTATGTCATCAGCCCATCTACTGTTCTATTATCTATGGAATATAACTTTAAATAAGGTGTGATGACATCCCTCGAGAGCATGTAAAGATCGTCATGCTGACATGGACACATGCAATAATAGGTTGTTTACTTCTCAACGTTAACGGTATAGATAGGCATAGATATAAAGCTGTTCTATTATCTATGCGTGTATCACACTTATATCAACACTCTCGTAATTACCTAAGAATGACAAAACTTCCTTGTTAAATTCGACACTTATTGACCCCATACAAATTCTCCACTCTTGCTCAATAATTGAGCAATTTTTGTGGACAGATAAGAAGCTGAGTCACCCTCTCGCTTTGTCTCAAATTCTCTGGTAAACTTCCTAGGTGACGTCGAAGAATGCGGAAGTATATTGTGGTAGGCGTTAAATAACGAATTAATGACCACTGGTAACAACAGCAACACATGTACGCAGAATAATACTACTACAACTTCTAATCGATACAATATATCAGAAAAAATTATAATACGTAATATATATTAAATAACGGTACTTGTTTTGAACTTGCTTCATTACTAAATTAAACATTTTACAGGAGCGTTACTAGCTGCATTACACAACATAGAATAAAAAAGTATGAGGAATCAAGTGTGATATATATACATCATATATATATAAGAATTTATTAATGTATGGATTCAAGAAGATAAAAGGGTGTGGGTAAGCGTGTTAAAAAATCAAGAAGATTGAAGGAGGAGATCAAGGGGTGTCATCAATTACGAATCAGGTCTTGCCTGTTTGGGCAGTTATTATCGAAACATTCTCACTGTAGCTTTACTTCATAGCCAACATTGGCAAGTATCAGAAATACAACCGATAAAAAGTCAAGGCACTGTGTCCAATGATGACCACTAGATGGAGTATTTCAATCAATAAAACCTCTATCATTTACACTGAATGGCATTATTTATCCCAATGGCACATTTTAAAAAGAACTGCCGGACCATTATGATGTTTAATTTGGTTAAATAATGCAATTCTGATGAAAAGGTGCTCTAGTAGACTGAAAACATAAAATCTGTGATGCAAATATTTTCAAGTATGACCAACATATTCAAGGCACAATATGTGTTTATTTTTCTGTATGCAAAAATAAAGATACATGCATTGATAATCAATAGCACAAATACAGTATAGTATAGCTACATTATAAAACCAGCCAATGATATAATTCCAAAAATGCTGCTTTAGACAAATGGTTAAAAGCACATTAATGCCCACTAACGAATCAACCCCTGGCTAGCCAACCCAAAGTAAAAACAAAAACGCTGGGCAAGGTAGATTTGCTTACAACAAGCCTTTCGGTTTTAAAGTTAGTAAACAAGGTCCTGGGGTTGACTAGATGTTGAGGGCCTGTTCTCTGTTCCTCTGCCATGCTACAGCTGTTGCCCTCTGCTGGTGAGAGGGAATAAATACATGTCTGCGATGCCAGGAAGGTGATCTGTTACAGGATTTGGTGACTTAGAAGTTGCTAGAAGATGTTAATCACTACACCTTGACTTTGCCACAGAGATCTCAGAGAAAGGTCCTTTGTAGGCTCACCTGGTTGATCAGCGTATGTTGCACCCATGCTGGTTACCTGGTTAGTCAGGCTGCCTTTCATCTGTGTTGGCCCCGTTCCTGGTATTTATGTTGGTTTGCCTTTTCTGAGGCAGATGTAGCGGACATATTCATTAGTTGTAACCTTTCTGTGGACACCCCCTGTGGGTGCTTTTTAAAACCCTTTTTTATTTTTCATCCACTGGATTTCATTTTGGCTGTCAGTGACTTTGTTAGTTTCCATTTGGTTGTTTAGTAGGGGACTTAACACTGTGCTCTAACATTCACAAGGCTTATAAGACTGTTCACATACGCGGAACCTGGGCACTGGATAACGTATTAAACAGTTAACATATAGGGATGTGGTTAGTGAAGGATAACGTACGCGTAGAAAGCTCAACTGGCACTGCTGAGCTGTAAGACGTTAATCGATGGGATTATTAGTGTGCCTTCAGCGTACCACCAACTGCCTGTTTGCTAACCGGCCCACGGTTTTGGTTTTCACCACAGATCACGAGGTCTTTGGCAACACAAAGACAAAATGGAGGAAATTGGCCTGATGTGAAAAAATACATTAAAAAAAGATTAGCACCTCTGGGTTATGGTATCACATTCAGCATAAACACCTAAGCACATGTTCACATGCACACACACACACACACACACACACACACACACACACACACACACACACACACACACACACACACACACACACACACACACGAGACCTGAGCACTTTGGTGTTGAGTAAATATCAGTGACATGCCCACTGATAATTTGACGCTTCACCAACACAAAGGGAAATTGGCATTCTGTTTAGCCCGTCTGCCACCGTACATCCGGTCGCACATTGACATTTTTAGTGAGTGAATAATGAGTTACTACCAATATAGTGATGTGGTAACAGTGGCCACTCCCAGCTGAGTTTGTGTAAGAACACAGGCACACTGTCAGAGAACACCATGTTAGAAGATATTTTAAAAAATAATAAAATACGGAAATAAGAACAACTGTCCTTCTGAGTCACAGAGATAGATCACAAAGAAAGAGGGAACTAGTCCCGGCGCCTGAATCGCAGACCGGCGGTATCCCTCCACTCCGAAGCACTACTCTTCACAGCAAAAACTGCACGTGTCCTTCCGCCTCTCACACCATGAACTGGGTGTATCCCTCCGCCCCGGTCACGATGACGTCCATCCAGATGCGCATGGCCTCAGGAGACGGGGCCACCATGTAGTAAACCCGGTCGTGAGTCTTCACACTGAATGTCAAGCACGGGTTAGGGCTCTGGGGGGGGGGGAGAGACGGGGAGGGATTAGATGGGCCGTGAGGGTTGAGCATGTTCCTGTAGGGGCTCCTTCATGGCCTCAGGGCAAGTTGTCGAGCCGCGAGCGCTGCTCACACACACACACACGCTGGACACACATACACACACACAGACACACACACTCTGAGACAGCCGCTCTGCCCTAGCTCTCTCAGCCTGCGGTGACACACACGCCTGGCGCAGACACACACACACACACACACACACTCACACACACTAGAATGAAGACGTTACCTTGTGTGCATTCTTTAAGTGGTCGTAGTAAACTTCTTCTATGGCCTGGAAGTAGATAACCCCTTTCAGCTTGGCCTCGTGCTTGTCTGCAGCAACGACAACGGACACAGGAGAATTATTAGCACAAGAAAGACATCTGCCAACGAGGGCCAGATCAGAGGAGACAGGGTTTTGGTGTGTCAATCACAACTCACGGTCGACGCCCCGCATTTACCCGAGAAGTAGGACAGGGTTCGACGGTTGCGGTCAAAGACGAACCAACGTTTCTTCCAGGTCTTGATCTTTCCCCCCATCTTGACCAGAAATCCCCTGCAGGTCTTCTCCGTGAGGGACAGGTGGAAACAGGTGTCAGCGCTGTGACCCGCGGACTCGATATGGGCCCTCAGGTCAAAGTCATCCTTACGCACTGGCAGGTACCGCGTCAGAGGACGAGACTGGGAGGTCGGGGTTCAAGGGTTACAGATTAGTGGTTACCAATCAAAGTGCTGGAGAGAGACAATGTCTTGGGGGCATATGCATACATTAGCACCGCCTCTCTCCTACATTAGCCCCGCCTATCTCCTCCTACATGAGACCCTACCTCCCTCCTCTTACATTAGCCCCACATCACTCCTGCTCCTACCTGTGCCCTCTGTTTCTCTCGTAGTTTCACCTCCCTCTCAATAAGTTTCTGTCGTCTGTTGGTCTCCTCCTGCAGTCGTTTCTCCAGCTCCTCTCTCCTTTTCCTCTCCTCCTCCAGAGCCTGTTTGCGCGACTCCATCTCTTGGTCCTGCACCAGACACAACACACACTTTACACATGTTGAGGTTGTGTGTACTGCCCCATGTTGAGGTTGTGTGTGTACTAGCCCATGTTGAGGTTGTGTGTACTACCCCATGTTGAGGTTGTGTGTGTACTGCCCCATGTTGAGGTTGTGTGTGTACTAGCCCATGTTGAGGTTGTGTGTACTACCCCATGTTGAGGTTGTGTGTGTACTACCCCCATGTTGAGTTTGTGTGTACTACCCCATGTTGAGGTTGTGTGTGTACTAGCCCATGTTGAGGTTGTGTGTACTACCCCATGTTGAGGTTGTGTGTACTACCCCATGTTGAGTTTGTGTGTACTACCCCATGTTGAGGTTGTGTGTGTACTACCCCCATGTTGAGGTTGTGTGTTTACTACCCTTAGTAGACACAGTCTGCACCTGAGGAAGAAGCCTATTTCTGGCCAGGGCGGGTAGGTTTGAAGTAAAAGTTTCAATTGAAGCCGAGTACAAATCCCCAATCACACTTGTAGGCGTTATAATAGCTGCTAGCCAGTTAAGGTATTTGAATCAAATGTTTGTGTGGTGCTGATCTGACCATGTGCAGGCTATCAAATGACCGGCGCTCCTTCAAAATAAATGTTGTTGTTGTCAAACACTTGTCATGTTTGTCACATTTTCAGTGTAGCACCCCTACCTGGTTGGAGCCAAAGTTTTGGAACTGAACCCCCTTATTTTGTCCATTGCAGTATTAGCACTGAACACGTCAGCCTCCCACACCCTGCTGCAGTGACCAATAACATCACGGCGATGCTGACCATGACTACAAAAACACCTCAGTGTCCAATGAAATCCTTCTTAAACGCGTGACCTGCAGTGATTCACGTGATACGCTGATGAAAAACAGCTTGTACGCATTGTGTATGTGTGTGTGTGTGCGCACATGTGTGTGGTACCTTGTGTTCTATGAGCCGGTTCTTCTCCGCCTGGGCCTGTCTCAACAGGCGCTCCATCTCCTCCAGTTTGGTGACATTGGACGTGCTGGCGCTGAAACACAACAGAACAGATGCCGTGTTGTCAAAGCACAACAGAACACCTCTCCGGAACGTTCCAACTCAACTAGCGTTTCCCAAACTGGGGGTCGCAACCCTAAGTGGGTTTGCCCAATTTGAAAATATGATTGTGGACCAAACTCTGGAAAGTTATTTGCACTTTATTCATACAGCTTCATACATTTTGCACATTGTTCATACAGGTTCATATACCTGGGTAGACAGTAGAAGTGGTTGTGTTACACAGAGCGGTTTCTGTTACCTTCATACAAACGTGTCTTTAATGGTTTGAGCTGCAAAATATTAAGACCCCATTCCTGAGAGATAAGACTGGGGTCATGATACAAAAAATATCAGAATGGGGTGAAAAAGGTTGGGACCCCCTGAATTAGAGACACACATTTTACAGACTTGGAATAACGAAGCACAGGACTTATTTTTCACATGGAACATACACACACATACACACACAGACAGAAAGACACAAACAAATCCTCATGGTCACAGTAAGACTGGGCCCGTCTGGAACACATTAGAACCAGCTTAGACAGTCTGCTGCTTTTAATTTCCCCCTCAAAAAGAACACCAGGAATAAGTCTGACTGTCCCATCACTTTCTCCAGCGATTCCCTTTATCCCTCTCTCCCTGTTCCTTCTTCTGTCCCTGTTCCTTCTTCTGTCCCTGTTCCTTCTTCTCTCCCTGTTCCTTCTTCTCTCCCTGTTCCTTCTCTCCCTGTTCCTTCTCTCCATGTTCCTTCTTCTCTTCCTGTTCCTTCTTCTCTTCCTGTTCCTTCTTCTCTTCCTGTTTTTTCTTCTCTTCCTGTTCCTTGTACCGTTCTCAAAAAATAGGCCAAGTTGACAGCTAGCACACACACACACACACCAACTAATGTTTGTTTTTCTATCCTTTTCGGAGACCAGAAAACCAAATATCCATGTTCCCTATCTCAAAACCTAATCTTAACCTCAATAACCTAAACTTTATGCCCAAACATAAGATAGCACTAATTCCTAACCGTTTAATCCCATTTTTCCTGGTGGGGCCTAATTATCAGGTTTTACATTGTTTAGTGGGGACATCCGGTCCTTACATCTACAACTTTGACGAATCCACTTCAGGAAGGGTTGGACAGAGATGCATTCCACATGGATTTCCATTCCTGAGGCAACATGGACAGTACTTTGGGATTTATCATGATTACAGATCCGGGGGCACTGATGTTTGCAGCCCCATGCGGATTACAGGGGAACATCCAGCAGAAAGACCGGCCAGGTAATTCAAGCAACTGGAGACTCAGAGCACCTCCCTCCCTCCCTCCCTCCCTCCCCCTTCCCACTCCCTCCACCCCCCCCCACCCACTGCCTCCCTCAACCTCATTTCATTTGCCATCTGCATCTTTCCCAGTTTAATCCAGGCTCTGCCACAGAGCTCACAGTTGCCCTTCCTTGCTCTACATTAATAGCTTTTTTTAGAAAACTGTTGCTGTTTTCTCATGGTTGCCAAGTCAGCTGGAGCACATATGACAACCTATCAGCACATGATATAGGATGCCTGGGTTTTGGGCTTTGATGGTCAAAACAAGCAAGTCAACTTTCTTTCCGTCCATGTTCCGATCAACAATCCTCTGTTTCCCTCGGGACAAGTAGAAATCCTGTCCTCATCTGATTTTCCAACACTGATGAGATGAATGGTACACATTAGCCCCAGTCTAAACAAGCCTCGTTCCTCACACACACACGCACGCACGCACACGCACGCACGCATACGCACGAACACACGCACACGCAAAAAATCATTTTCCCGCTCTCTACCCACTTCCAATTGCATTCTCTTTTTCAAATGGTAACATTATGCTCCCCTCTACCATCACATTTCCCTCCTTTTCCTCCTCCCATCCTGTATGCACCGGCAGCCCTCACCCACACCTTACCCACGCCTCACCCACATCTCACCCACGCCTCACCCATGCCTTACCTGCATAGATGAGAGGGAATGGAGCTCATGATCCATTCAGATGCTCCAGGCTAGTCCCGTCCAAATGGATCCAAACCCAAATCAACCTGAGCCAAGAGCCACAGAGTGCCAATGAAGGCACCAGCGTGAACAGAACCAATCCAGTTCAACCCAACCAAATTCAGTTCAGTCCAACAATCAACCCACAGAACTAAACCACGCTTCACTGCGCCAATGAAAACTCCCCAGTGGACGGAACCCAGCAAACTACTCCAATGTCCGGACCGCAGAAACCTGTGCTGTGCAGAAGCCGCCAACCCAGATAAAACCCAGGGGCCCAGCTGGACCGAACCATCTCCAGGCAGAAAGAGGGGGTGCTGTATAAGCAGAACATATGATTTCACTGAACCCCAGATCTACCTCGGCTCACTGACTATTGCCAGCCCGTAACCCGACTCCAGAGCACTCTAGTCCCCCTTCGAACGGGGCATATACAGAGAGAGAGAGAGGTACAGGTTCGGTTTGCTTTTTACATCAAAGTGGACTGGACAGAATTTCCACAACTTCACAGTTGGGAAACAGGCAATCATATATAAAAATTCAGTTCACAGTTCATTCAGTTCACAGTTCATGCTGTAAAACCAACTTTAAAAGTAGCTTATATTTTACTTAAGAGACCATTAGTGAGGTGCTGTTGGCAGACTACACTGATGCTGTTGAATATATTAAGTATTATATGCTCAGGTTTTCTAAATAGTGCCCAACACATCAGCATATGAGTTTTCTGTACTGAAAATCTGACTTCAGACATGCAGACTTTTCAGGGAGTTGTATTAATAGCACCAGACCTTGGGATTAGAAGTTTCAATCTGCTGTAAGAATAGTTCCCAGATATTAAGCATACATTTTGAGTACATCACTGACAACATAACTGTTTTTTGTAAAATGTTTCATAAAGCCCAATATTGCCTTCACCTTAAACTATTAGTTAAAAAAGGGAAACCAAAAGTTTTAGGCTTAGTTACAGTGAAACACATACATTCTGCTATTCATTTTCAAACTTTGTTGCAAAACCTATCAATTCACATATTTTAATAGTAAATCCATCTAATCCATCTTTTGTCAGTTCAGTTTACTCTGTCTACCTAAGTCAGTTTGTTTCAGTTTACTCTGTCTACCTAAGTCAGTTTGGTTTAGTTTACTCTGTCTACCTAAGTCAGTTTGGTTCAGTTTACTCAGTCTGCCTAAGTCAGTTTAGTTTTTCTCATTTGTTTTATCAAAAACAACAAAAATAATCACTGGACACACGCACACAACACACAAACAACACACACACCCAACACACAGGCACCTACCAGGAGACGTTGTCAGGGGAGCAAGCTGAAATGCTGGTATCCATGGAGTCGGAGCTGTCCACACTCATGGTGTCAAAGGTCTGGCTGTTGTCCCGGTAACCGTAGGTGTCCAGGTACACGTTAGACTGGGAGGCGGCCCGAGAGCTGGGCTGACCAGGACCTAGACCACAACAGGACCACACGGTCAGGCCGAGATCACAACATCACCAAACCACTCCGGGGAGACCAGGAGAGAGAGAGAAGAGAAATGAGAGAGAGAAGAGTGAGAGAAGAGACTGAGAGGAGAGAAGAGAGAGAGAGAACAGAGAGAAAGAAGAGAGGTCGTGGTAGATAACAGCAGTGCGTGTTTGATGTCTAATAGCGTGTGATATTAACCACTGAGTTACCTGTCTTTGTCCCTCCCTGCCCCGAGCCGTCTTCTCCAGGACCGCCGCCCCCCTCCAGGACCAAAGTCTGACCATGCGGTACAGACCACTGTCCCCCCTTCTGATCACACTGACCAGCCACGGTTAAAACGCACGAGCAGCAGATAACACTTTCGAAAACCACCACTAATATATAATTGACGACTCCCAAAACGGTACTGTCTGAAAAACGCCAGCAACCGCAATACGGCCAAGATGCTCGACTACAACTAAATGTACGAGCACAGTCAATGAGACCCAACAGGGCAGGGACCACTGTATCACACACACACACACACACAGACTCAACGGAAGCCTGATACCATCACCTACAGAGGGTCAGAAACACACCCCACCCTGTGATGACCCAGCCCAAGGGACAGGCTCCAAATTCACCACACACACACACACACACACACACACACACACAC
>JACXGI010007378.1:24714-37750 GCA_016801175.1 Esox masquinongy
ACACACACACACACACACACACACAAAATCATGCTGTATACACCCATCACACACATACTAAATCATGCTCTATCCACCATCACACATTCACACACACACACACACACAATAAACCTAGGTCTATCCAACAATCACACACACAGTCTGAAAGTCCATTGAAACCCTGACCTTATAAGGTAAGCACTGTGACTCCCTGACTAATCCAGAGGCAGCTCTATAGCCCTCCTCGCATTCTGTCCTCTTGCTAGCCCATTATTACAGTTATTGTGTGTGCACGCGCGTGCGCGTGTGTGTGTGCGCGCGTGTGTGTGTGTGTGTGTGTGTGAGGGATAGAGTACTCACCTTTGTGCTGGAGGCATGTATCTGTGTCTCTATTGGACGAGACAGACAGGCCCTGGGGTAGAATACTGCCACAGCTAGAACTCTGCACCAGGGGCTGATGGGACTGTGGAGGACCAGAGACATTAAAGGTGATGATGTGTGTGTTTGTATTTGTGTGTGTGTGTGTGTGTGTGCGCGTACCTTGTTAGGCATACTGCGTCCCAGCGTAGCACAGCTGAACTGAGGGGTGATGGTGGGCATGGTCTTCTTCCTGGGTAACGTGTCACTCAAGTGGGACCCGCCTTCTTTCACTAATCGCTTCCTCTCCTCCAGACACCTGAAGTGCTGAGCACACACACACACACACACACACCCCCACACACAATGTCAGAATCACACATTCACACAAACAACAGCACAAAAGGCATATGTACACACACACACACACGACCAGCAACACAAAACACACACACCTTTACCTGCCTGTTGTGGCAGTGTTTTTTGACAGGCAGTGGAGGAGGAGGAGAGTCAGGGAGGGGGGAGGGTTCACGATAGGTCACCATGTCCTCCGGCCAATGAACAGAGGGGGTTTTGGTGAGGGGGGGGCGGCGGGGCAGGAGGGGATGGGAGGCAGAGGAGGAAGGACATTTGATAGAAGAGGAGCGACACAGCTTGAAGGAGAACAGAGGAACACTGTCAGAGAATATAAAGACAGAGAACAGAAGAGAGAAGAGGAGAGAGTGAACAGAAGAGAGAACAAAAGAGAGAACAAAAGAGGGAGAACAGAAGAGAACAAAAAATAAAGAACAAAAGAGAACAAAAGAGAGAACAGAATAGAACCAAAGATAGAACAGTAGAGAACAAAAGAGAAAGAATTGAAGAGAGAACAAAAAAGAGAGACAGACTGAGCATTGAGGAGAACATGGAAATCAACAAGAAATGCAAGGAATAATTCATACACCTTTGCGCAAGCAGAATACACACACACACACACACACACACACACACACACACACACACACACACACACACACACACACACCCTTAAACAGACCTCGTCCTCTGCTGGTTTTGATATGCTGTCATCGAGGGTGGGGCTAGGCTCAGGATCAGGGGAGGGATTGGCCAGAACAGTGGCAGGGGCGGGACTAGGCCCCCCCCCCAGCTGGGAGTAAAGCTCATTGATCTCAGTGACTGTGACATAGCCCTGGAACATACCATGAGGAGACAGAGGGGGGCAGGGCAAGGTAACGTGGAGGGGCGGGGGGAAAGAGGGGATTGGAAGAGTGATTGAAGAAAGGGGGGGTTGAGAGATGTCAAAGCCATGTTAAAACTTAGCGTTAGCTTGATCAGGGAAAATGTAGCAGAGGCCTACTGTTATTCATGTTAAAATAGGTTCCATTAGGATCATGTAGCGAGACAATTCATGAAGAGAGTATGTTAAACATGAACAATGGTATCATCGATAAAGCCAGAACGGAACTTGTGCAACGTGTTATTATCAATGTAGAAATAGCAGACAAGAGAAGGAGGAGTATCTGAAACTGTCTGTAAGTGCCTCTCCACCTCCAAATCCCAGGATGCACCAGAAATATCCATCACACTGCCCATTCCTTAGTTACCAAATTGTAAATGACCAAAAGAACATTCCGGTGTTTTTGGCCACTGGTGGTGAAAGTGGTGCTGTTGAGCCAAAAATTGTGTACAATGTCATGTATGTGCTGATATGTGCCCCATGTAATCAAAACCACTTGCTTTTAAATGTGGAATTTCGTGGCTAAATTAGATGATAGCAAGCCCACTTAAGATAGGGAATCTATACGCATTCCAGAACATTTCCCACGAAATTCCTGCTTTGAAACAGTAATTGGAATTACATGGGGCATATTCTGGCACATACAGGACATAGAACGCAGGAATGAGGTGGAGGGAGGGATGAGGTGGAGGAAAAAGAGATAGATGCAGGGATGAGGCAGAAGAGAAAAAGGTAGAGGTAGAGTACCTCAGCGTTCTTTATGGAAAGGGAGGAAAGGAGGGTAGAGAGAACCAGCAGGTCAGCAGGAAGAAGAGAAGACACAGAGCAGTGGGCGTGGTCACAGGAGGGGCCTCCGGATGACTGACAAATGTCAGTCAGAGACAATGTATCCTATGGGAGATGGGAGAATAGGAAAGAGGAGAGAAGATAGAGAGAGGACTTAGAGAAAGGAGAAGATGAGAGAGGACTTGGAGAAAGAAGAGGAACCAGTGGGAATGAAGATGGCTCCCAGATGTCCTACGTACCTCCTTCAGGCTGATGGGGCTGAGAGGGAAGCCCCGCCCACCTGTGAGTTCAGCATACTTCCTCTCTAGAGAGCCAAGGTTATCTTTTTCCTGAGAGAAAGAGAAAGGCAAAATCAACACACTTACAATACATACACACCATCTACATACATACTGTCTACATACGTGCATTCAGTCTACATGCATACAGTCCACATACACATAGTCCACATACATAGCATATACATACATGCAGTCTACATACATGCATTCAGTGTACACACATTTAGTCTACACACATACAGTCTACATACATACCCTCTGCAGCATCATATGCAGGTTGGTCCTCTCCTTTAGGAAGCTGTCCTTCTCCCTCTGAGCCTGCTGATTAATCTGGTCTGTCTGCTTCTTCAGGGTCTCCAGCCTCTCCTGCAAACACATACAGTTTAAAACACACACACACACACACACAATGTTCAGCCCTGGACACACTTTAAAACACACACTCCAACAGACCGTGCGTGTGACAGTGCTGCGTTTGCGGTCTGCGATCTCTTTGAGGAGATGTTGTGCTTTTGCCTCCTTCTCTTCATCCTGACGGCTTTCTTTCTCCAGCTGCTGAAACTCCAGGTCCTCGAACCGCTTCGTCTCGGCCTCCAGCATCTCAGAGTCCTGAAACACGGACTGCCTTGTGTCATTTTGTCTTTTCTGCGTTTGTTCAAATTGTAATCACCATTTTGTGCACGGCGAGGTAGAGATGACTCACACCCACACAAGCACCTGAGTCATGCTGTCACCAGACATGCTGTCAAACCATGCTCCTTCATCCCTTCAACCTAAACAGCCGCTACTCCCACAAGCAGGATAACAGTCCAGGGAGCTTCTATGTGGACAGAGCTTTCATTACTGACAGACAGGCCACATTCTGAAACTCACTGTCAGTGAGCTGGGCAGAGGACAAACAGGAGCTAGAGACAGGCTCCTGAATTGGAGTGAGGAGAGGTGAACAGGGAGGAAGGTGTGCGGAAATAACGGGAAATGCTGTCTTTCTTTAGCAGGAAGAGGAAGTAGAAGAGAAAACAGGAAGTGTGTGTGTGTGTGTGTGTGTACTGACCCTGACGAGCTGTTCCTGTAGGGGCTCCTTCATGGCCTCAGGGCAAGAGTCGAGCCGCGAGCGCTGCTCACACACACTCTGAGACAGCCGCTCTACCCTAGCTCTCTCAGCCTGCAGCGACACACACGCCTGGCGCAGACACACACACACACACACACAAACACACACAAAACAAGCACAGACAGTGGAACGTGTGGTACGTATTACGTATCCACACACCCAGACATGGAAGACAAGCAGAGAGGGTGGGAGAGAGGGGTGGAGAGACAGAGAGACAGAGGAGGGGTTAGGGGAGCAGGGAGGCTGAGTTAGTTACTACAGTATCACAGGGCGGGGGGGGGCTCATGGCGCAATCAGTTGGGGGTGACGAGAGTTACTGGCAGATGGAAAGGAGGTCCTCTGCACAGACCACAAACACTCAGGGACGTTTACACTGGCAATATATATATGTGTGTGTGTGTGTGTGTGTGTGTGTAACCAGACAACTATCTGTTCATCCCTCTCTTTCATTGGCTTCATGTGTCTGTTTTTGTCTCATCAGATTTGTTAAAAGGAGTCTAATTTCAAGCACCCTCCATGGCTTCTCTGGTTCTCACCGCAGCCTGTAGTTTCTTTCTCGTGTTTCTGGCAGCTGTAGGGTTAACGGAACAGTCCGGAATCAGGCCTGAACATGACCCAGTGGGGACCAAGGTGCCAAGACACAAACACTTCCTCGTAACCATCCAACCCCACTTTGCTGCCTGCTGCATCTTTTAATAGAGCCTCACTATAACACACGTGTGTGCATGTTCGGGTGTATCCATGTGTTTGTGTGTGTTCAAACCTGCTGGCTTGCATGTGTTTTGTATATAAATGTGTTTGTTTAAATCTATGCATGTGTGTATAAATGTATGTGTGTGTGTGTGTGTGTGTGTTTGCATATATACATGTGTTTTTGTGTCTGTGTGTTTAAATCTATAGGGGTCTGTGTTTGTGTGTGTGTGTGTGTGTGTGTGTGTACACAGATAGGGTAGTAAGCTATATGCTCTATGCTGCATTAACAGCTGTATATTTGGACCTTGGACAGCATGAGGAGGATTTACATGAGCCAAGTCAGCTACTCACGTCAATCAATGTGCGTGCTCAGGAACACTACCTACGAACACAGTACACACACACACACACACACACACACACACACACACACACACACACACACACACCCCAGAAGCCATGTACACACGCGTCGTACGGAGAGAGACACACACCGCGTTGGTTTTGGTCGCTGTCTGATTCTCCCCGACCCACGGAGGACCAAGGCGACTGGGTGTCATCACACACCTGTGTCTTCTGGTTCTGTGCCTGTTGTTCCATGTCGGCCATTTTGGCATTGAGTGCCTGCAGAGTGTTCCTATCCTGTTGTAGGGCCGCAAGCTCCACCTCTTGCTCCGCCTCCACCAGGGCACGCTCCATCTCCACCTGTGTGCGAGAGAAAAACTCTATATATGCATGAATCCCATACGGGGTCGCTTTTGAGCTCACGCGGTTTAAAAGAAAATAATGGATTGGTGTCTAATCGTATGACACATTAATTTGTTTATGTCTGATTTCAAGACTTGACACAAGGTAAATAAGCTGTTAATGAGGTGTAATTCTTCAAAACCATTTTATGGTAATTTATGGTCATTTTACTTTTCAAATACATTAAAAGTGTATTTAAAAGTCAAAGTGTGTTCAAAAGTTTATGGGTTTATTGATCTCTGTTTGCCAATCTACAGGTAAATCACAAGTCTTCTTCTCTCCCCATCTACATTTACACCCACATCCATCTACCTCTCCCTATCTCCACCCAACCTTTCCTCCCCCTCCATCTCTCTACCTCTCTGATGGACTCCTCCATCTGGTTGTCCAGGTCTTTGATCTTCTGCTCCAGCTCCTCCATGTTGTTCAACACCTGGATCCTCTCCTCCTCCAGACGGACGACCTCCTTCCTCCGCTGGGCCTCCTCAGCCGGCGCCTAAAGATGACATCACACTCTCAAAATGGAACCATTGCTCCTGATGTTTACACACAGCATCTAGGTCTTGACGGTAAATTGATGAGTTGGGTCATGTGCGTTAGTGCTGGGCTGGTTGAACACACTGCACTTTGTCTAGAACAAGAGGTGAACATCACTGGTTCATGGAAATGTTCTAGGTGTTAATATTCATAGGTCCATTTTTGGAATTATTACCTATAGAGTCACTCTGTTCTTCAATTACTCACCAGATACCAGGCAGCTGTTCCTACAGACCACACAGACTACACACAGGCTAGTCTTAGATGGCTATCCTTAGCACTCTCTAATCTAATAACCAGAATGTAAATATCTCCTGTGCATACAGCGAACTGTGGGTTTTTTTGTTCTTAGAGTGCCCTTGAGCAAAGCAGCATATTTGCTCCTTTAAGTCACTCAGAGAATCTGCTGAATGATTCAAATGTAATACCGAAAATAGACGTGATCCAACCTTGGGGTTCAAGAGGGGCCTTACCTGCTGAAACTGGGGATTGTCATGTCTGTGAAACTGACAAGTACATTAAGTTACAGAAGGGTGATTAGAAATGATTCAATTATACGTCTCCATCATTGCATCACTTTGCCATCGCACATATTTGCACATATTGACTCTTTACAGTGTTGCAACGTGTACAAAATGTTGTTACAAAAACAAATATCTGCAACTGATTTGCATGTATTGACGTGTCACGCCAAGGCCACAAAAATGTTTATTTGCAACATGTGTAGAAAATGTTTCTACAATGCGAATATCTGCAACTGATTTTAATGCACTGTTCATGCTAGGACAAGTCTACATTAATGTTTGTTGTTCAGAATATGTTTATTGGTGTCTCAGATATTGCGGGTAACATTGTCACAGGTGGAGAGAGATTAATTAACATTTTGACATGAATGTTTATTGGCCATCAACGGCCATGTTTTTTAGGTACTAAAATGAGTACCCCCATCTACAGTCAGGTTTTGTGAAGTTCGGTCATTTGGTGTCATTTGGTGTAAGAAGAATATCATTTTAAGGGTATTTAGCTAAATTCGACAGGGTGGAAAATATTACACGGTGGAGCTTGAGTCCATGACTCAATGTGTTCTTTCTGAGGACATTTCCTGACTTGAGGTCAGGTCTTCCCAAGCTTTCCAATGTTGATAACATGTTTGTGACCACAACATTTAAAATTAAAAGAAGGGACTTCAGCATACACTGGATCAATGCTTTTGTTAAAGTAAAAAAAAACATTCAAATGTACATGAGAGCGTGCGATTCATTACACAATCGTGTATGGCAAGAGTGATACATGAAATGGTGGGGTCACAGAAAATTTGATCAGAATGCGACTGTTCGGGACGTCACGACCCAAAGTCAGGAAATGTGCTACACTGACTCCTTCACTCAGAAGAATCGGACTGGACTCGTGGACCCATCATTCACCCAAGACTCATCCAAATTAGACAAGTGAGATCTGCGGGTCATGTTCACATGGAGCGAGATCGAATCATAGAGGGGGACAAGCATCATGTCCTTACGTTGACAGAGTACGTCAGATTCATACTAGGACCAAGGAATCCAACAGAGCCAGTCTCTCAGGTGACCTAAATACAAACAACAAAACACCCAAAATACCCTAAACGATCAAAGAGAAAGGGGAGAAAGAAACACTCGCCCGTTTGGTCCTGGGAAGACGCGGGGTGGAGCTCTGCAGACTGACGGTTGGTGACTCTGCCCTGTTGTCGCGGCGACCGCTGCTGCGTCGCTGCCGGACCTGACGCTCCTCGTCATTACCATGGTAACCGTTCTCAGAGCGGGCACCTGTGCCCAAGTCGGAGAAGACAGATTCCACCCATTCGTTGTCGTCGTCGGAGACCTGGAGTTTTTCTAGTTCCCGGTTGATTTTCTGGAGGTCGGCTAAACCAGCACCGGCACCAGGACTCGACACAACGCCCGTCTGCCTGTCCTGCTCCGAACGACCCAGCTCTGAACAGAGAGACAGGATGGTCTCCAGCCGCTGGCGTTCCTGAAACAAACAAACCAACACAGTCAGAAGCAAATACACAGACACAGGCACACTGACGAATACACACACAGCAGGAAAGTCATTTGATTGGACGCCGAAAACTAAGAACCCAGTTCATGGACATTACCTGTGGAAGCATGACTGCAGTTAGGAACATAACTCCTGACGCCCACAGATCGTCAACTGGGGCAAAGCGAACTCTCAAAGCTCCTAAAATTCCCTCATGTAGAATAACAGCAGTCTGCGAAAACACGACTGGAACCTAAAGCTGCCCAACCACGAACCAACCAGAGCTGTGCCGCTAAACTAGCTCTGGAGCGTCACTAAGCTCACAGTCCCACCCACTGCTGTGCAGCAACAGCACGGGCTGCAGGTGAAGAGCCTGTCCCCTGGGGCATAGTGACTGCTATGCGATCCTGGGACAGGGGGTGGGGAGGGGAGGAGGCATCAGGAGGCTTTCCTGGGAATGCTATTGGCTCCAAGTCAGAATTTCCAACAGGAAAAGCCCAGAGAACTGCACACAGCTCAGGAAATATGTCCCAAACACACACTCACACACGCAAGACCAGAAGTAAAAGCACACGTGCGCATGCACGCACACACGCACAGACACACACACACACACAGACACACACACACAGAGTAATACTAGACTACAGACAACATGTGGCAGAGTAAGGAATACTCTGTCAGATTGACACCTGATTTATTCTTAATAGAGACAAACCCCAGTAGAGCTCCCATACAAAAGGAGGTCAAGGAGTTCACAGCAACTGGCTCAGGGTTAAACCTGATCTGATCACAGAGCACAGGCTCCCACGGTAGAGGAGATACTAATATAGAAATATTGAGATCTAATCTTTGAGCATCCCGATCTCAGGATCTGCGCGATCTTCCTATCAATCAATGAAGTGTATTTTCTAAATCCTTTTTACATCAGCAGTCATCACAAAGTGCTTGTACAGACACCCAGCCTGAAACCCCAAAGAGCAAGCAACAACAAGAAATGAATGCCCAGTGGCTAGAAAAAAGTAGTGTCCAAAGTAGGGTCAAAATCTCGGAAGAAACCTATAGAGGCGCCAGACTCTGAGGGGGGGCCCGTCCTCTTCTGACTGTGCTAGGTGAACATTATAATAGTACTTAATCTTTTAAAGCCAAACACAGGTGGGTTGTGTCCAGAGTCTTCAGGCAGAATCCAGATCAGCTACACAACCAGATGGACGAGGACAGGGACGACCAGGTGGACAAGGACAGGGATAACCAGTTGGACAAGGACAAGGATGACCAGGTGGACAAGGGTCAGGGATGATTAGGTGGACAAGGATAGGGACGACCAGGTGGACAAGGATAGAGATAACCATTTGGATAAGGACAATGATGACCAGGTGGACAAGGACAAGGATGACCAGGTGGATGAGGACAGGAATGACCAGGTGGACGAGGACAAGGGTGACCAGGTAGACAAGGACAGGGACGACCAGGTGGACAAAGACAGGGACAGGGATAACCAGGTGAACAAGAACAGGGACAACCAGGTGCACAAAGACAGGGATGACCAGGTGGGCTGTGGGCAGTGACAGCAGGAATCCCTAGATCTGCAGAAACTATATCTGCAAGTCAATCATTAGTAATTTTGACAGGCATAGCTAGGAGTTCTCCGGCCAGGTAGTCCTGAGGCGTGCTGCATGTCGTGTCCTCCAGCCATTTCTTTCCATTTCTGTTTGACATTTTCATTTGACCTAATTCATCAATCACTTGACAATGAAGTCAGGAGAAGTACTGAAAGTATTCCCATTCATTTAAACCACATCTCTATCTGCCCCCCCCTTCTCTCTCTCTCTCTACATTGGAGCAGCTGTTGGTAATTTAGCAAGGAGACAAGTCTTGAACAGTGAAATCAGGGATGGCGTCGTGTTGCACTTTGCCCGTCTCACCTCTAGAGGGCAATGTGGATACACAGTCTGAAGTAGAGTCCATGAAGAGGACATGAAGAGGAAGCCATCTTAGACTCCTGAGACACTGCTTAATGCTATAGAGAGATTGGAGCGTAGATGTCTGTTGTCAACATGTGTTTGTGTGTCCTCCCATGAAGGCGGCTATTATAATATTTGAGAAAATACTGTGAGGAATGTTCAAAGATCTTCTGGGAATATTTAGCCCACTTCAAACAATGTTTAAATTTCCAAAGACTTCTCTGGAAGCCACTGGCTGTAGCTGGTGTGTGTGTTTGTGTGTGTGAGTCTGTGTATATGAGGGAGGGAGGGAGCTTCCACCTGCTCTATATTCCTAGGCTGGTTTAAGCTCATATCAGATGGTTCTGAGTTCCAAACAAACCAAACAGATCCAAATGGGCGGAACAGCAGATGGCCTCATTTACGGAACCACACACACACACACACACACACACACACACACACACATCTACAGAGAGACTAAAAAAGCCAAGGTTTTCCTCTGAACCCTGTCCAACCCAGTGGAGAAGCAAGAATAACTATGTTCCGTTAGTAAGGGACACTTAGCACTACTTCTCTGACAAAATATACTGCATATGTATCTGTGTGTGTGTGTGTTTGGACTGGGCAATACGGCCTAAGATTATTATTTTTTACATGTTTATTAATCAATATAATAATATACATCTGTTAAGCTGCTTCTTAGAAATTCCCCCCCGGGGATGAATAAATTTCTATTCTATTCTACCATTTATCAATAACCTTGTTGACTTGTCTCTCTGATCTGAAAACATCTGATGTGTTCTTAGCAGACAGAGCAGTGATGGCTGGACCATATCTCCTGGCCTATACCATTCTACACTATCCTCTCAGATCACCCTATTTCCCAGAATATATCCAAGTCCTTCAATTCTGTGGCTCTATTTCATTCAGATCATTTCAGACTGAGACAGACAGACAGACAGACACTCCTCACCAGTCTTTCCACCTCCTGCTCTCGTAGTCTCTCATCTCTCTGGCGATGGTGGTAGTCTGTTAGTTCTTCTTTCCCGCTCAGAGAGCTGATACTGCCACTCCTCGCCCTGAATCCTCCGGGTGGGGTTGTCCCTGCAGCCAACCCTACCCCTCCCTTTCCAAAAGACTGTCTCCTCTCCCCTAACCCCAGCCCCAAACCTGGCTCAACTCCTCCCTTTCCAAAGGACTGTCTCCTCTCCCCTAACCCCAGCCCCAAACCTGGCTCAACTCCTCCCTTTCCAAAGGACTGTCTCCTCTCCCCTAAACCAAGCCCCAAACCTGGCTCAACTCCTCCCTTTCCAAAAGACTGTCTCCGCTCCCCTAAACCAAGCCCAGGCTCCAGGCTGCCCCCCCTGCATTCTATCTCCCCCACTGAGAAGTCGTATCCTGGGGAGACTCCACGGCTGGCTGGCCTGTCTGGCTCCTGGAGGCTGGAGGTGGAGCTGGCGGATGTGAGGCTGAGTTTCTTGGCTACGCGGGGGCTGGTGGAGCCCCCTGATCGGGACGGAACTGTCACATCCGGAGGGGCCTGGCTAGGAGCCTTGGGGGAGGAGAGGGAGATGGATACCACCCCTTTACCTTGGTTCTGGGTGTGATTCATATTCTGGGCCCGGTTGTAGCCAAAGTCCGTGGTTTGACTGTGGCTGTAGCTTGTGATGCGGTTGTAGGCTGTGATGTGGTCGGGGTTATTGTTGTGGGGGGGCTTAGAGGGCTGCAGAGGCAGGGTAGAGAGCGCCAGGGCTCCGTTGTCGTGGGAACGAGGAGACGGGCAAAGTCGGGGCAGAGAGCGGCTGTGACTACCCATCATGCCGCCTAGAGACCCTGCAGAGTACTTCCTGGTTCGGTTGCTAGGCACTGGCTCGTGGCTACGGCGTCCCAGGCGAGGGCTGGAGGGCATGCTGGCCGCCCCACTGGTTGGAGAGAGGGAAGAGGGTGGGGGAGGAGAGGACAGGCACTCTCCACCCGCCACAGAGTTAGAGGAACCTCCACCATTCCACGTCGACAACAGGGGGGAGTTTGAGCGTCGTCGCACGTCGCCAGGGGAAACCAGCAGGCTGTCCTGTGATTGGTAAGAATGGTTCCGAGTCTTGGAGGATCTGGAGGAAGGGGGATCGGAGCGTCGAGAGGGGGAGGGAGGGGTGGCTGTTTTGCAGGAGAGGGGAGGACGATCAGAACCGTAGAAACGCCTTGCCTGCTCCTGATAGGCTGATGACATTGACGTGGGTGAGGTCACAGGAGTGGTGGGCGGAGACTGGCAGAGAGGAAAGAAAGGGAAAACAAACGTATCGAAGCATGAAAACCTGTCCATCCAAACCCAGCCATTTCCCACCGAACGCTTTACACCCGTCATACCTGGGTCATGCTGAAGTAGGAGGGGCTAGCGTCCCCATTGGCTCTCAGGCTGGTCTCCAGGGCGATCTTCTTGCGCTGCAAGGTGTCCATCAAATCCCGGAGTTCCGAGGCAGAGCGCATCCCTCTGGCGCTGCCTGCCCCTCCCACCACGCCATGACTGCAGTCGCTGCTGAACTTCAGATAGTCTTGGGGAGGGAAGGACAGGGAGCACGCCACACAGGAAAGAAAAAAAAAGACCTGACATTTAAACAGTGCACCTCTTCCTTCAGCACTATGAAAAGGGGAGGAAAACCAGGCTTTACATTAGCCCTCCCTGTGTGTCTGATGGTCATGGGTGTGAGGGGTAGGTTTTATTGTTCAGAGAATAGCTCCGTGGACGTGGTCAGTGTGAACCTTCCCCATGTCTGGTTGCGGTCAAAGAGTTAGAAAGTGAAATGGCGGTGGCACCTGCATCAGTCTATTCCTGGCCGAGCCAGGCTTGGCAGAACACCCATAACCCAAACAACGGAGAGCTGCCAGCCAATGGCCCGATACAATGGCCAAAACACACACACACACACCTATTCTCTGATCCAAAACTAACACACGGCGGTTTATGTCTCTAAAAGTAACAGAGCAAGAGACTTCCTTATTTTGGAATTCAGAGGATATAAAAAACCTCTCAGTGGTCAGGAATTTCCTCCCAGAGTATGTGAGAGAGGGCTCTGAGTGTGAAAGGTTCAACGTTAGCCTTGTAAGGAGGTGGAGAAATGGGGCAGAAAGTAGATATCCCGAGGTCTGGAGACACCGTGACACACACACACACACACACACACACACACACACACACACACACACACACACACACACACACACACACACAGAGCTAGGTTCCATACATGGACGGGTTTGCCCAGGCAAATGTCTTGCTCATATCAGCTCCTTCTCACAGTACAGTTATGTTTAGTGTGTGTGTGTGTGTGTGTGTGTGTGTGTGTGT
>JACXGI010007379.1:0-37650 GCA_016801175.1 Esox masquinongy
GATGTGGCATGTAAACATGAACCATTGATCTGGCAGGGGAGAAGTGGCAGGGAGTTGTATAAATCTGCGTGCTGATGAGGTGACTGGGGACAGGTGTGTGATTTGGTGATTGGTGACAGGTGTGTGCTTTGGTGTGCACTGAGACTCAAGGGCGCGGGCGCCCTCTGCTGCGCGCTCGCGGAGGCGGGGACGTGACAGCTAATTTCTTTATATTAACTTTAACTCAGTAAAATAACTGAAATTGTAATATATTACGTTGATAGCTTTGTTCAGTTTATTTACAAGTAAGGTGTTTATTTGAATGGTTTGTCATGGGTATTAAGTTTTGTGGATTATGACACATTTATGTAGCATCATAAATTAACCATATGACACAACAAATGTTGTTGACGTGGGGCATCATATAGTGTAGATCTATCAAAACATTAAATGCATTAATTCACTACTAAACATGCAAATGAAAACAATTTCTGCTAAAACATGTTTGCTTCTGTTGTTTGTTGGTAACTGTTGTGTAAGTGTAATAAACACCTCAATAACTTGGGCGTTTATTGCTTTCTAAATAAAATCTCTAGTGGTTTAGTGGCCTTAATATTAATGATTAGGTGTCCCATATATATCTATCCAGGAAACATTTAACTGTCCTGTATTCATAGATTGCAAGTAACCCTGCAACTCTATCACTCGGTCTTGTCAATGCCCTGGTCACTAACATTCTATAGACACCGCAGGAATATTAATGACCAGAAGTTGAATGAGGGGGTATTGACTATAACCAGGGTGTCTTTACCCTTTCATCTAAATTTCACTGTAGGGGATTGGAAAAATGACAGCAATAAAACATTATTGCCATCATATTAGCAAATGTATTTTGAGAGATGGCAATGTTGGCCTTAGCTAGAAAAGTCAGGCAAGAATAGGTAGCAATGCAAACGTTTGCTAGCTAAAATGAACTGGACTAAACTATTAACAAACAGGTCAAGTGCGATTCTGCATCTAAAATCAAGTTGGTGACATGAAAACATAAAAGGTTTAGCTATTATTTTTTTTGCTGTATTGTGTTTTAAAGTATTAGTTATGCACTTTAGACCAAATTTTTATCAGCTCCCATTGAGGATGCCTTGTGTAGAATGCTCAGCTGGACATCAGCACTAAACAAAGTATCAAAACAGTTTTGTGCCAAATGTACAATCCATGAATATCAGGAATTAATTCCATCACACTGACAGTACTTCACTGAATATAACTTTTTCAGTACTTCTATTACTCCCCCCAAACATAAATTCACTTTAATTTTACTTTCTGCCTCATGACAGAATATGTACAATTTCAAGAAATTAGCTTTAAAGATCCAAACACCCAAAATATCTCAGCCTCATTTGTAGAATTCTAACAAATCAGGTTTAAACTCCAACATTACATATCTGTTGCAAGCAAGTGGGCATTTAAAATGTTCAATTTCTGGGCCCAAGATGAGGTGGGTTCAACCACTACTAAAGGCACTTGTATCACACTTATAATCTGATTGAGTCCCTGATTTATTTACAATCCAGCATTTAACATTGTTTTTATGGCCAGGCTTTGAGAACTCAGCAGGTATGCTATTATATAATGAGTACTCTATAAACAGTGAACCCAACTTTCTAACATGGAAGCCCAGTGTTGTAAGTGGTGCCTGCGAGGCAGTCTTTTGGATAATGAGCTCACCTCACTGTAATTCTGCTCGTAATTAGAGATATGTTATTGAACGAGCAACGTTAATGATCAACCATCAGTAACATTTATGCTGGGCCTGGTAGAAATGAGTCTATTGTGTTGTGAAAAGCCATTAATATCATTGACTTTCTTCCTGTCAAATTGGCTCAGATTAAGAGGCCTAGGAGGAGAGAATCTCATTAATGAACACCAATTCGTTATCAGACTGGAGGAGCATTGATAGGTGTGTTCTGCTAACCCATCTGTTTTGCATGAAATTGATGTATAGGCCTCACTTAGGAGTAAGCAATTATTGCAATTGAAGACTGACGTTTTTTTACACAGTTACATTACTGGACTGTTTTCACTCTCATTTTGTTTTGTTGGTTTTCTCTCAGCATGTTTTTTCTGTCAAGTTAGTAAATCATTTTGTGTGCATGAAATATGACTTTTTAAGTTCACCAAAAGCCTGTTCAGTATTGCACTGTTGCTGATGACTCATGTCCATTCACAGGATTTCCAGATAGTTTTATGCTTTATGAGTCAGATAACTACAATATTTTTTGCGTAACTGTTGTTAATGGCACTGTGCCCCATGGGTAATTCTGACATTTTACATGTATTATCCTCTATAGAGCTCTTTGTTTGATGCTTATTTTAGGGGGAAAAGAGGCTTATCCTCAAAATGATTTATGTATTTAAGATAAACAAGTGCACAAAGTCGATTGTTCTAGTAAGAAGCCGAATCTGTTGTGTTATTCAGTTTCTCAAAGCATTATGCCTTCTAATCTGCTCTCGCTGAGCTTTGTGTTATTGTCATGTAAGAGTCTAAAGACTTTTTTTAGTGTGTCTTTTTTCAGTGGCACAAATGGCTTATTTTAAGCAGTAATGTATAATCTTTAAAGTGTGTCCGGCGAGTACATCGGGGGCTTGTCACACATGGGGTTTGGATGTGTTGGCAGCCGGACCGACTAACCCAGAAACAGTGCTGTTGTGTTAAGCTATCTTTAACCTACTCCATAGGGGGTTGTAGAGGAGACAGGCCTATTCTATGTCTAGGGCTCTTTCAAGGTTTTCCACAAACAATGCTTTCAGACGATAGATATGCCTAAAATGCGGCAAATGTCTGATTAGTGTACTTTAGATCCATTTAAAAAAACATTTTAAACGGCTGAATTAAGGTTTTGCTAAATAAAATCCTGATTTTCTCAGTCACAGAGTAAGATGTGCAATTATCTTTTTGATTTGTCACAACAATAAATGTATGATTCTTCTGATCACATACATGACACTTGGCTGAGGGGACAATGTGCAAGGATCTTCCATGTCTTTATAATGCAGAAATAGGCTCCAGGCCATCAGCTTGACTAATTAATGGGTAATGTACATTATCCTTGCTGCCCCCAGGATTGTTTTCTGTAACAATAACACATGCAAATTCAAATAATACTGGTCTCCCACTCACCTCGGGGTATCTTGACAGCATCCAGTCATCCAGTCAAGGCCCCGTTCATAAATCTTGCAGTGTCAGTAATGGAGGAAGAGATGTAAAATGAACAATTTACGAACGGCAGAGGTGTCAGGTGGAAGATTACCTCACATGCCAAAGATGTGTTATGAGTGATAGTCAGGCAGTAGTCAAGCCATCTCCTCTCTCCTCTGTTTCTCCTTGTCTGTCTCACTCAAACTCCATTGTCTGTCATTCCTATCACCTGCCCGCGTCACATAAGTCTCAGTCAGCTCCGTCACCACACCTCACCTCGGTTATTGTTACACAGAAACATGTGCAATCTTTCACACGCAGGTCTGATGGGTCAAATTAAATGTGTGTTTAAACAACAGGCTAGGAATTTTGTCATTTTAGGGGCAAGGCCATTTGGCCTTCAGTGTCACAAAAATGCTTAGGGCACAAAGGCCACATGCTAGGTCACAAAGACCAATGAGTGAAATAAGAGGATTTGGAGCTTACGTTACTTCAGTTACACAAAAGTAAACCACGAAGTATCCTTTAACATAACACTCACCAAATACGCTGCCATGTGGAGTGATGTCAAACCAAACGTATACTGTTTACCAGGGGGCATTGCCACCGACGTAGCCGCAAATTTGAGGTTGGTGCTAGCGAAGTCTAAAACTGGCAAGTATAGAGTATAGAGATAGTGTTATTCATATTGGCACCAACAATGGTAGGATGAAACAGTCAGAGGTTACGAAGCAGAACATAGCATCAGCGTGTAAAGCTAGAAAGATGTTTCGGCATCGAGTAATTGTCTTTGGCCCCTTCCCAGCTAGGGGTAGTGATGAGCTCTACAGCTGACTTGCGCAACTCAATCGCTGGCTGAAAACGAAGTTCTGCCCGTTGCAGGAGGTAGAGTTTGTAGATAACTGGCTCTCTTTTTGGGACTCTCCCAAAAATAGGGCCAAGCCTGATCTGCTGAAGAGCGACGGACTCCATCCTAGCTGGAATGGTGCTCTTCTTTTATCTAGGAACAGACAGGAGTCACACTCCTATAACCTCACCATGAGATAGGGTGCAGGACAGGCCGCAGGCTGTTAGCCAGCCTGCTAGCATAGTGGAATCTGTCGATAGCATAGCGAGAGTAGTTAGTTTAGTTTTCCCTACTGCGGCTGTGACTCGTTCTAAGCAGAGAAAAGTTAAACTTAGTAAGATAAAGCCTTCCTCCACCTCGGTCACAAATAAAAATGACTGTATTACCTCACATCTCAAAATGGGAATCCTAAATGTTAGATTCCTTGCTCCAAAGGCGATTGCAGTAAATGAATTAATCACTGATCATAAACTAGATGTTATTGACTTGTGTGAAACATGGCTAAAGCTTGATGAATTTACTGCCTTAAATGAGGCCTCTCCTCCTGGCTACGCTAGTGATCATATCCCCCGTGTGTCCCGAATGGGGGGGGGATATACACATCACTGGTTTTCATTCTTTTGAAGTTTTACTCATGAAAGTTAACCAGGCTAATAAATCATTTTTCATAGCTACTATTTACAGGCCCCCCCGGCCATACAAAATGTTCCTCAATGAGTTTCCTGAATTCTTGTCTAATCATGTAGTCATGCCAGGTAGTATTCTAATTTTAGGCGATTTCAATATTCATATGGAAAAGTCCAATGACCCTCTTCAAAAAGCTTTTGAAGACATAATTGACTCAATGGGTTTTATCCAACATGTCTCAGGTCCAACGCACAGTCAGAATCATACCTTAGATTTAGTCCTGTCACGAGAAATAGATATTGTAGATCTAATATTTTTTCCCCATAATCCTGGAATATCGGATCACTGTCTTATTACATTTACCATTAAAACAAGAAACCCACTTGCACCCCAAACAATGACTTTCAAAAGCCGTAATATGATTTTTTGGACTACATATAGATTTTTGATATTCTTCCAGGCTCACTCATCAATGACAGAGTAAATAAATTCGCAAACGATCTAATCGAGGATCTAAACTCAACACTGTGAAATACTTCAGATATGGTTGCACCACTAAAAACAAAAGAAATACGCAACAAGAAACTCACTCCCTGGTACACAGACAATACTAGAGCACTCAAGCAAGCCTCCAGAAAATTGGAGTGAAAGTGGAGCTCCACCAAGTTGGAAGTATTCAGACTAGCTTGGATAGACAGTACACTACAATACCGAAAAGCACTCGAATTTGCTCGATCAGCTTATTTCTCCAACCTGATTGAGGTGAACGAAAACAATCCAAAATTTCTCTTTGATACAGTTGCTAAGTTAACAAAAGCAATGCTCAACAAGTGAAGTGGGTCTTCACTTCAGCAGTAATACAGAATACATGAGCTTCTTTGATGAAAAGATAATCACTATTAGAAAACAAATAATTGACTCCTCCTTAAATAGGTGTATTCCCCAAAATCGCAATTATCCTGAGAATGACCTGAACCTCCCTGACCTGGTGTCAATGGGGACACTTGAATTTTTTGATCCTGTATCGCTCGACACCTTCACTAAATTAGTAATGAGTTCTAAACCCACAAATTGCCAACTAGACCCAATTCCAACAAAACTACTTAAGGAGCTATTTCCAGTGCTAGGTCAGCCAATGTTGAACATAATAAATCGCTCCCTAACCTCCAGATGTGTACCAAACTTACTAAAAATAGCAGAAATTAAGCCACTTCTGAAAAAATCTAATCTGGACCCAGACATATTAAACAATTATAGGCCAATATCGAACCTCCTGTTCCTCTTAAAAATCTTAGAAAAATGTGTTTCCCAACAACTGAATGCCTTCCTGAAGACAAATAACATTTATGAAATGCTCCAGTCCGGTTTCAGACCCCATCATAGCACTGAGACTGCACTCGTGAAGGTAACAAATTACCTTCCAATGGCCTCAGACAAAGGTTGCGCATCCGTCCTGTTGCTTCTTGATCTTAGTGTTGCCTTTGACTCTATTGATCACTCCCTTCTCTTAGAGAGACTGGAAGCCCACATTGGGCTACATGGACATGTTCTAGCCTGGTTTTAATCTTATTTATCTGAAAGATATTTCGTATGTGTGGATGGCATATCCTCTGACAAATCAAATGTATGTTTTAGTGTTCCTCAAGGCTCGGTTTTGGGCCCATTATTGTTCTCATTATATATGCTGCCTCTGGGTGAAGTCATCCGGAATCACAATGTCAATTTTCACTGTTATGTTGATGACACACAGTTGTATATTTCGATGAAGCATGGAGAAGCCCCAAAATAAGCTACTTTGGAAGCATGCGTTTCAAATATTAGGAAGTGGGTGACAGAGAACCTCTTGCTTTTAAACTAAAAAAAAACTGAAATGCTCGTTTTAGGACCCAAGAAACAAATAGTTTTGTTAGTCGTTGAGGTTCACAGTGAGATCTGCCATGTCCAAAAAACGAAGAAATCTCAGCGTTACCCTTGATCCTGACCTCTCCTTTGATGAACATATATCTCAAGACATGCTTATTTTCATCTTCGGAACATTGCAAAAATCAGAAACTTTTTATCAAAAACTGATGCAGAAAATCTAATCCATGCTTTTGTTACTTCTACATTAAATTACTGCAATGCTCTTGATACCCTGATAAATCAATAAATAAACTTCAATTAGTGCTGAACAAGGATGCTAGAATCCTAATTAGAACTAAAAAATTTGAACACATTACTCCAGTACTCATAGGCGGAAATCCCGGGGGGGGCAGAGGGGACATGACCCCCACATCCTGGGGAAATCTATGATTTGTCCCCCCAAAAATTTATAGATGTAAACATAACTAATAATTTAAATAATAGTAATAAGACGCAATGAAAGCACTTGTGCCGAATATAGACACTTAATAGCGGGTTTAAGTTTTAAAAAATTGCGACACCCCCACCCTTTGCTTCACGGGGGTTTGATCCACTGCCCCCCAGCACTCAGCAGTGGCGTATCATGCAGGTACGGTGCACGTGTGGGAATTTGACAGTCTGTCGTTAGTGGTTGACTTTCAGTAGTTCAAACAAAGGATATGTTAGACATTTCTTTACTTCTACCACTCAATACAATAAAAAGCATTTCTAACCGTCACCAGCCTTCATTTTCGCTGCATTGAATTACAGGTCACTCCTTATCTTAGTTAGCGGTTAGCTGATGTTTGCTAGCAAACTACAGTAATATCAACCAGCTTTTGCAGCTGTTTGAATTCGAGTCAATGAGAGAAGCTTGCAATGCAGTGTATGTACTGTTCCTTAGCTGGCAAGGTGACAGTGTTCGTGTCTACTGTCTGAAAGGCACTCAATGCACATAGCTAATGTGAGGCTAATCCAGTAAATTTGTTTTATTTTGATAGGGTTCACACACAATAGCTAAATTTGCAGAGCTACAGTAGCAAGCAAACCGATGGTGCAAACTAAAACAGTATTACAGCACTACATTTGGTGTCCCCCTCAAAAATTGCTCTTGAGAAAATTTTATGTAATTGTCCCTTCCAAACCTTATATCAGATTTTCACCCCTGCCAGTACTAGCCTCTTTACACTGGCTGCCTGTTAGGGTTAGGGCTGATTTTAAGGTTTTATTGATAACCTATAAAGCAATACATGGACTTGCTCCTACTTTCCTTGCTGAAATGATCCAGCCATACATACCTACACGTAACAGATCACAAGATGCAGGCCTTCTAATTGTACCTAGAATTTCTAAACAAACAGTCAGAGGCGGGACTTTCTCTCATAGAGCTCCACTACTGTGGAATGATCTGCCAACTAAGGTTCGATGTGCAGACTCGGTGCAAACTTTCAAGTGTCTACTAAAGACTCATCTCTTCAAGCATGGTCTATGATTAAGTGCAGTCTGGCCCAGGGGTGTGAAGGTGACCGGAAAGGCTTGATACTGTCCACCCTTGCTGTCTTGCGAGATGGGCTCTCATTGTCACTGGGATGCCCTCCCTCCAGTGCCATTCTGGGGTGGAGTCACTGACTTGTTGTTGTCTCTCTGTTGTGCCCATTGTGCAATTGGGTTGAACTCTGCTGGCAATACTCGTATGGAGATAGAAATGCTTCTAAATTATTGCCGATGTGCAGACCACAATTTACAAATATGTATTACAATGTGTAAACAGAAAATACAATTTACAAATGTGTATTACAATGTGTAAACAGAAAATACAATTTACAAATGAATGTAACATCCACAAACAAATGTCTCATGATCTGCAAATACAAAATATTTCACTACCCATAAATAAACTCCTTTCTACTTGTACCTCAAAGGAAGGACTTGAATATATGAAATATTATTTGTGATTAACCTTCACACATTTGTACAGTACATTCACTATTTGCGGATCACATTATATTTGTGGATTGGTTCCTATTTGTTTGTAACATTTTGACTAAAGTTTTGCAATTTTTTAATCTACATAAAAATCTACAATTGCACAAATTCTACAAACAAATCCAGCTCTGGAAGAAATTAAGATACCACTGCACCTTTTTCTTTCCTTTCCAAAAAAGTCGAAAAGGAAGGTTTTGAGTGAGGAACAGAAGGGTTAAAATAAAGAGACCACTGCAAATTGAACGCTTCTGTTCCTCACTCAAAACTTTCTTCTTCAAAATCTTTGGAAAGGAAAGAAAAAGGTGCAGTGGTCTCTTAATTTTTTTCAGAGTTGTACATCATGATCTGTAAATAGGAAACACAGTCCACAAATGTAATTCAGAATCTTCAAACACGTTTAAAATTCACAAACAAATACATTACGATCTGTAAATATGAAACGCGATCCAGAATCGGAATTCACTATATGCTATAAACTATTTTCATCAGGTGAAGAGCTATTTGTCAGTGACATTTGAGTTTGTGGAACGTATCGTATTTGTAGATAACCAACTGTGTTTGTGGATTGGTTCCTGTTTGTTTACAGAATTTTGATGCAAACCTTCCGCATTAGATTTGCAAAAACGATTTGTACTTGCAATCCAATGAGGCTAATAGGGTTATCTATTCGCTAGCTTGCTTTACACCATCTTGGCCTGTGCTCCAGCCAATCAGGCACTTGCCTTTAGTCTTACGTCAGGTCTTGGTTCGAGAGCTACGAAGTGTGATCTTTCCTGAAGTCCTGGTGAAAACAGCAACTGTGCAGAAAACTGGTAAGCTGTTTATAAAAATGTTATTGAAAGAAATGGCTTGATATCTACTGCAACCAACTAGCTATTTGGACACTTGACTCAGATAATTGTTTGTTTTGTGTCTGACTAAAATCTAGCGCTGTATCGCTACGCTACTAGCTAGTTAACCAGGTATAGGCTTCATTACTATATAGAGTAGCAACACTAGTGACACGTGTCACTCTTTCAGCCGGATTTATTTATCCTTGTCAAAGTAGTTTGTTAGCTAGCCAGCTATCCAGCCAGCCATCCTATGTTGTGATAGTTTCACTTGTAGCTCTCGCATAGTCATTTCATTGTTTCTTTCTTTGCCTAGATGATAACAGTTGCTCCTGGTTCAGCTCCACATTGCACAACTACTTCAACCGAAGTTCAGACAACATGGAATGATGTCCTGAGGCCTTAGCATTCTTGTTGACACTAGCATTTACAGTGTGTTTAGTCTTCAAGCAAATACAACAAAATGCAGGCATATGCAATTTGCATATATCCATCTTAAATAAATAAACTTGCCTGCTTCATTTGGACCACCACATGACCTAGCTGATTTTGATTTATTTATATACCAAACTGATTGTTATGTGTGTAGAGTACCCGTGTGAGTACCCATTGTTTAAAATACAACCTAATGACATTTACAGTACGCAGTTTACACTGTACAGTTTACAGTATGTTTATAGGAGGCTATGTACAACATATACCACAGTTAAGGGCTGTTGTTATGCATTCTCTAAAGTATAGGCATACAAAGGTACAGTTAGGTCCGGGATATAATTGGACACTGACACAAGTTTTGTTATTTTGGCTGTTTTCCAAAGTATTTTCTAGTAACAGTATAAATAAATGGTGAATATGGGCTTAAAGTGCAGTCCCTCAGCTTTAATTTAAGGGTATTCACATCTAAATTGGAGGAAGAGTTTAGGAATTAAAGCTCTTTGATATGTAGCCCCCTCTTTTTCAAGGGACAAAAAGTAATTGGACTATTGACTAAAAAGCTGTTTCCTGGACAGGTGTGGGCTATTCCTTTGTTATTTCTTCATCAATTAAGCAGGGAAAAAGTCTGGAGTTGATTCCAGGTGTGGAATTCGCATTTGGAAACTGCTGTTGTGAACCCACAACATGTGGCCAAAGGAGCTCTCAATTCAAGTGAAACAGGCCATCCTTAGTCTTCAAAAAAGAAATTCCATCAGAGAGATAGCAGGAACATTAGGAGAGGCCAAATCAACAGTTTGGTACATTCTGAGAAAAAAAGAACGCACTGGTGGAGGCAGTGTGATGGCATGGGCATGCATGGCTTCCAGTGGCACTCGGTCACTAGTGTTAATTGATGATGTGACAGAAGCAGCTGGATGAATTCTGAAGTATATAGGGATATATTGTGTGCTCAGATTCAGCCAAATTCAACGAAGTTGATAGGACGGTGCTTCACTTTACAGATGGAAAATGACCCAAAACATACTGCGAAAGAAACTCAGGCAAAGAAGTGAAATATTCTGCAATGGTCAAGTCAATTACCTGATCTCCACCCAATTGAGCATGCATTTCACTTGCTGAAGACAAAACTTAAGGCAGAAGCTGAGGTTTAACTGGGGGCTTAGACTAGGTGCCTTGCTGACTCGCTCTAACAACTGCTTGTGATGGGTTTAGGCACCTGCAAGTTTAATCAAGGTGAATTCACAGGTGATTACACTACCGTTCAAAAGTTTGGGATCACTGAGAAATGTATTTGTTTTCAAAAGAAAAGAAAATATTTTGTCCATTAAAATAACATCAAATTGATCAGAAATACAGTGTAAATATTATGTTGTAAATGACTATTGTAGCTGGAAACAGCTGATTTTCAATGGAATATGTAAACAGGCATACAAAGGCCCGTTATCAGCAACAATCAGACCTGTGTTCCAATGGCACATTGTTTGCTAATCCAAGGTTATCATTTTAAAAGGCTAATTGATCATTAGAAAACCCCTTTGCCATTTGTTGTTCTGAGAAGTTAAGGCTATTCCATGTGAGAAATTGCCAATAAACTGAAGATCTTGTACAACGCTGTGTACTACTCCCTTCACAAAACAGCGCAAAATGTCTCTAATCAGAATAGAATGAGTGGGAGGCCCCAATGCACAACTGAGCAAGAGAATAAATACATTAATGTCTAGTTCAAAAACAGGTGCCTCACAATGTCCTCAACTAGCATCTTCATTAAATAGTACCTGCAAAACACCAGTCTCAATGTCAACAGTGAAGAGGCGACTCTGGGATGCTGGCCTTCAGGGCAGAATTGCAATGGAAAAGCCATATCTCAGACCGGCCAATAAAAAGAAAAGATTAAGATGAGCAAAAGAACACAGACACTGGACAGAAGAAGATTGGAAAAAAGTGTTATGGACAGACCAATCTAAGTTCGAGGTGTTCGGATCAGAAAGAAGAACATTAGTGAGACACAGACCAAATGAAAAGATGCTTGAGGAGTGCATGATGCCATCAGTCAAGCATGGTGGAGGCAAAGTGGAGATCTGGGGGTGCTTTCTTGGTAATCTAATAAGAGATTTGTAGGAGGAAGGTTATCACTCCATTTTCACTCCATGGAGCCAATTTCCTTCTACAACAGGAAAATGACCCAAACTATGCAAAGAACTATTTAGGGAAGAAGCAGTCAGCTGCTATTCTGTCTATAATGGAGAGACCAGCACACTCGCCAGATCTCAACCCTAGCTGAGCTGTTGTGGGAGCAGCTTGTCCATATGTCCCATCAAGTCAATCCAACTTCAGGAAGAATGGGGTGAACTCTCTTCAGATTACCTGAACAAATTGATGACTAGAATGTCAAAGATGTGTAAATGGAGGATTTTTTGACATAAGCAAAGTTTGAGGGACCCCATTATTATTCCAATTAAAAATAATTTCTAACCTTGTCAGTGACTGTATTTATTATTCATTATGCTATATTTCCTATTCAGACTCATTTTATGTATGTTTTCATGAAAAACGAGGACATTTCTAAGTGACACCAAAGTTTTGGCAGGGCTGTTAATATTTCCTGGTTGAAAGAAGTAGCATGAAAAAAGTAGCATGGCAAGTGGATGTGCTACAGATTAAACTTTGTCTCTGAATATGTGGGGTGGCGAAGGCAGGGCGATTTATGAAAACATACATGTGGTCAGAGATGGGGAGTAACGGATTACAAGTAATCCGTTTCATCCGTTTTCATTACAAAAAAACAGTAACTGTAATCCGTTATGTTACTAATTAAAATATTGTAATCGGATTACAGATACTTTTGAAAAAAATGTATGATTACTTCTTGGATTACTTCAACTGATAAAGAATAGGCGCGCAAAATAATTATGACACATTGCATTGTGTGTGAGATCATCATGTGCAAAGATGAGCGCGCATAACCAGATAAATGACCAATGTTAGATTCTATCCACTTTTGAACCATGAACAAAATTAATGCAACCGGTAGTCAGGGGAGTATTTTTATTTAGCATGAGTCCAAGATGTTGATCATCCAAAGTTCTTACATGTTCTCCAATAATTACAAAGGGTGTGTGTGGCCTATCAGTTATGGCCACCATATCTTATCTATTGTCCGTTGTTCAGCGTTAGTCAGCACATATGTGTTGTGTTAAGTTTCAAATGCCCATTTCCTCTCACCGATGAAGTGCTAGTTTAATTTTCTCCGGTTTTGGTTGGTTGGATGGTTCGTAAAAGCAGTATATCTACAATAATATTTGCCAACCCATATAAAATGTGATTTAGTTACCTACTATTGATGCATCTTTCTCAGAACAATGACAGGCGATTGGCCTACATGGTGCTGTATCTTTCTCAGACAGGAATTGTTTAGATCAGGCAACTATTTGTTTCAGCAATGTTTCTGCAACGTTTTGACAATGTTGGTGGTTGTGGAGCAAAACATCAGACTACTGCAGATTTAGTGTATGCGTGAAAAACTACTGATATCTTGATTTTTATGTACAATAATGTCAATGCCCTTTCTGAGAATTTACCATTTATTTTTCAATGATGTTTTGAAGCAATAGAAAACATGAATAAAACACAAACAACAGAATAGGCTAACACATCCTTAGATTTTGGGTTATGTTCACATAAAAAGTCAGATTCTGGAAGATCAAGGGTTATTGGATTAATTGTAATGACTGAATATCTGACCGACCATTAGTGTAGCGATGCAGCCCAAACATATTGAAGTAGAAAGCAATGGTTTATAAACCCTTTCCGAAGGCACATAAGGTAAAATTCTGTTTTTTGGCCAGCTATGTAAACTCTAACATTGATTGATCCCGCAAAAGGTGTTCAATTGTTTATAGGTTATTCCTATTTGTATTCTGATGCCTCTTAATATGAAAGTAATCTAAAAGTAACCGTATTACGTTACTGAGTTTGAGTAATCAAAAAGTTACATTATTGATTACAAATGTGGACAGGTAACTTGTAACCTACCCAACCCTGCATGTGGTATGTACTGAAAAATTAAACTTATCTACCTTGGGCTTGGTTAAATGGTCTACAGATTCACCTTTGTTAGCTGAAGACCTGGCCAGGAGTGGTACTACTTCTCTGGGTGCGTGTGTGTGCGCACTACTCATTTGGTGCGAAATTGGAACAAATTAGTCTACCGTCCTGATTACTGTCAGTGAAAATAATTATCGTCATTCATCTTTTTTCTCCAAATGTTACTGTGACAGAAATGAAAGGTAAAAGGTAGCATGCTCCACTATATCTTCAAAAGTAGCCAGGAAATTAATGGCCAGAGACAATAGAGAAAGAATGTAAACATTATTATCCTAACCTTACCTTAGACTTCTTGATTATACACAGCATCAGCATATTGTGATGACAAAAGTTTTAGCTCATTTGAACCATTATACAGCGTGGTTTTATTAACCAAATGCAATCAAAATGTACATCATGGGTAGGATGAGTATGAAATATGTATATTAAAAAGCTGAATTTGAAAAATATAAATATAAATTATAAATAAATATGACAAAAAACAACAGCATATCAAACACTTTTCTGACTTTAGTTCGAGTTTTTTATGTTATCAATTAAGCTGTGAGCTCGCCTCTCAGCTCTCCTCCCAATGCTCGATCCCTGCCACCGGTACAAGCCCCACTTCCAACTCATCCAGAACGCAGCGCGTCCTCACGATCCAAATCACCGGAATTCTAAACACCTGTCTTCCTTGTTACCTGTGTAAGTCTGTCTGTTAGGTATTGTTTGTATCGCTACGACATACTAAGCCTGCTTTTCCCATTGTTCACAGTTTTGATTGTTGTTTAGTGTACCGACCCGTTTAACATTTTTGACTCTGTATCAGCCTCTGATTTTGTACTTTTGCATATCGGACTTCCTGACGCCTTACTTCTGTTTGCCTGCCTTCTGTTTTGCCCTTTGGATTGTTGGACTTCTACTTTTGCCATTCTGATTTCTCGTGAACCAACCTCTGCCTGTCTGCACACTGATTTTTGCCTCTTGGATTAAACTACGCTTTCCGTCCTCTGCATTCCTGGGTCTGAGTTGTGTTCGTTACATAAGCAAAAATGGGCAAAACAAAACTAGACAATTACAAATGTATTCAGGCTTTTAATTTCACATGAGGTGATAAGGGGTACAAACAAAATTGACACAGACAAGAAAATAACTTGAATACTATTTATTACCATTTTATCAACATTCAGAGCACAAACAGCGTATAAAGAGGTTATAGAAAATTTGTAAAATAGTATAGAGCTGATGAGTCATATGATACTTCATCACAGTATCAACAGGTGGTTTACGGAAAAAAAAGAGCAGTGGTTTATCAGACCATAAACCTTTGTATGCCTATACTTTGCTGAGTGCCAAACAACCCTTAACTGTGGTATATGTTGTATCTAGCCTACTATAAACGTCAATAGGTTGTATTTTAAACAACGTAACCACACGGGTACTCTACACACATAACAATAAGTTTGGTATATAAATAAATCAAAATCAGCTAGGTCATGTGGTGGTTGAAATGAAGTAGGCAAGTTTATTTATTTAAGATGGATACATGCACATTGCATATGCCTGCATTTTGTTGTATTTGCTTGAAGACTAAACACACTGTAGATGCTAGTGTCAACAAGAATGCTGAGGCGTCCGGACATCATTCCATGTTGTCTGAATTTTGGTTGAAGTACTTGTGCAACGTAGAGCTGAACCAGGAGCAATTGCCGTTATCATCTAGGCAAAGAAAGAAACAATGAAATGACTATGCGAGAGCTACAAGTGAAACTATCACAACATAGGATGGCTGGCTGGATAGCTGGCTAACAAACTTCATTGAAAAGGATAAGTAAATCCGGCTGAGAGAGTGACACGTGTGTCACTACAGTGTCGCTACTCTATCTAGTAATGAAGCCTATACCTGGTTAACTAGCTAGTAGCGTAGCGATACAATGCTAGATTTTAGTCAGACACAAAACAAACAATTATCTGAGTAAAGCGTACAAATAGCTAGTTGGTTACAGTAGATATCAAGCCATTTCTTCCAATAACGTTTTTATAAACAGCTTACCAGTTTTCTGCACAGTTGCTGTTTTCACCAGGACTTCAGGAAAGATCACACTTCGTAGCTCTCGAACCAAGACCTGACGTAAGACTAAAGGCAAGTGCCTGATTGGCTGGAGCACAGGCCAAGATGGTGTAAAGCAAGCTAGCGAATAAAAACCCTATTAGCCTCATTGGATTGCAAGTACAAATCGTTTTTGCAAATCTAATGCGGAAGGTTTGCATCAAAATTCTGTAAACAAACAGGAATCAATTCACAAACACAGTTGGCTATCCACAAATACGATACGTTCCACAAACTCAAATGTCACTCACAAATACCTCTTCACCTGATTAAAATAATTCGCATATTGTGAATTCCGATTGCGGATCGCGTTTCATATTTACAGATTGTAAAGTATTTGTTTGTGAACTTTTTTGTTTGAAGATTCTGAATTACATTTGTGGACCGCGTTTCCTATTTAAAGATCATGATGTATTTGTTTGTAGAATTTGTGCAATTGTAGATTTTTATGTAGTATAAAACATCGCAAAACTTGAGTCAAAATGTTACAAACAAATAGGAACCAATCCACAAACATAATGTGATCCGCAAATAGTGAATGTACTGTTCAAATGTGTGTGGGATAATCGCAAATAATATTTCATATATTCAAATCCTTGCTTTGAGGTACAAGTAGAAAGGAGTTTATTTATGCGTAGTGAAATATATTTGTGGATCGTGTTTTGTATTTGCAGATCATGAGACATTTGTTTGTAGATGTTACATTCATTTGTAAATTGTGTTTTCTTTTTATACATTGTAATATACATTTGTAAATTGGTCTGCACATTTGCAATAATTTAGAACCAATTCTATCTCCATATACTCGGCCCTCATTTCAGGGTGTTTGCGGTTGTTTGGTGTCCCTTTGGTTGATGCTTGGCAATGTGGGTGGATTGATTTCCTGCCTGTTGGGCCCTGTCCGGGGCCTCCCCCGGATAGGGCCACAGTGTCACTGGACCCCCCTGTCTTAGTCCCAAGGTCTTGTACTCTTAAAACTTGTACTCTTAAAATGTTCACCAGGCAGAGCCAGAAGAGTACTGGTCCCCCCTCTGAGCCTGGTTCCTTTCTAGATTTCTTCCTAAATTTCGGCCTTCGTAGGGAGTTTTTCCTAGCCAATGAAATTCAACGCTGTTGTTGTTGTTTGCTCCTTGGGGTTTCAGGCTGGGTGTTTTGTAAAAGTACTTTGTGAGAACTGCTGTTGTGAAAAGGGCTTCATGAATAAATTTGATTGATTAAATTTGATTGAACGTTACTTCTCTGAGCTCTCAAAAAGCGTTCAGGTGTATTTTCCCACTTGGAAGTCAGAACTTTCTCACTTCTTAGTTGCTCATGAACGCACCTTCCAAAACAGCGGTTTGATTCAGTTAAGCAATAAATAAGTCAGCTATCTATCAATCAATAACTTGCTAGCTTGCTTAACTGCATGTAGTCTATTCTTGTGGTTGTTCTGAGTTGCGCTCCTGTTAGTGGCTTTGAATTATGCGATGTGTGACGCTGCTTCCAAAATCATCAGACAGTGATTTTGATTGGCTGTCCATGGTGAAATCGTCATTCTGTGCGAACTATGATTTAACTTTTAAGTTTGGTTTAACACTAGGACAGCAAAATGCCTACGGGAATTGGTGTTTGAGTTTGTAATTAAAATAAAATTTTTAAAGCTACACCCTCCTCCTTCCTTTACTTCGGCGTATAATACATTGTTCCATTGTCAAAATTCTAAACTCACAAATGGACAACTATTTAGAGTCTACCCTTTTTTTTACCCTGTTTTCCGACTTAATCGCCAATAGACCACGGGACTTAGCATTGGTACCCACATGGTACCCAGGCGTTAATCATCCCTCACTGAATGCATAACGTCAATGGATGAATGCGCGATACTCCCAGATGAATGATAGTGTCTTGGTTGAATTTGAATGAACTTCCAAATACAAAATTTCCATGACCATTCAACAATTTAATTAGGATGTTATTGAAACATAATACAAATGATATAAGCTACTTGACAATTCAACTGATGTATCACACTTTACCGTTTTTCAATAGGAGATTCAGCATTCTTGAGTAGGCTAATTCATCAAATGTAAATCTAAAATGTAAAATCAATTAGCAATTCAACAATCATATTAGACTGCATGTTACTGTTTTCATATTAGGAGAGAAAGAGAAACTGAATCTCACACACATCCTATCATCTGTCTTTGAATTTTCTCTACTTATTTTACTGAAGATTAATATTCTACAAATCTATTAGGCTAAATAATTATTCACGAAACGAAATACCAACAATATTCTTTACCAATGCAGAGGTATGCATTGGCTCATATGCTCAAGCGTGAGGAAAACAAGATAAGGCTTGCTATTGGCTCTGAATTAGTGACGTATACTTAGGCCCTCTAGAGCAGGGATTCTTAAACTATTTCACTCGCGACCCCCAAAAACAAATGTTTCAAATATTGCGACCCCCGCACACGCATGTGCACATATGGCCTCACACTACGCAACACATACGCAACTCATACTTAGATAACTAATAAAAGAACGCTTATCAACTATTCCATATGAATGACCTGTTCTCATATGTTTTAAATATATGTCAATATGGAAAATGTTGCCTCACATAAGTAGGTTGATCAAAACAGAATCAGTACATCCATCGCTGCTCTGGATAGTCCTGGGTATTCCTCGGTAACTGAAATCCAGAATTCAGCAAGTGTTGTTGTGGCAAATATTGCCTTTAAGATCTGATCACTGGACAGCTCTTTCAGTGCATCCTCCAGGTCGGATGTATTAGGGAAATTTACTGAGCTGATGTATTGATTAATTATACCATTGTATAGGAGAGTGAAAAATCACAAGCTACCTCTGTGTTGATAGTGAAGGACTGAGTCCATGTATTTAGACAGTAGGAAAATGCAAGATGTCTTAATACAGAGTTAAACTAATCAAAGGAACAAGACTGCAGATGTCGCTCGTTTAATTCCAGCGCCAAGGGGGTGGTCTGCAATGCTCCTTATACTGCGGTATACCGCGGCAAGTTGCAGTGCTGTGCGGCATGGACAAAAACCTAAAATAAAAAATAAGAATGGCCACCAGGAGGCATCTGTGAGAACGTCGACACCCGCCTGAAACTGCTGTTATTCAAGCCTGCGTCTGTACTTATATGGCCAGAATAAAACATTCAAATCGGAGGAATATTGTCTACTAGAACTGTTTTAATTCTATTGCATTTTTTAATTTTTATTTTCATTGTAAAGCACATTGCATTGCGTCTATGTATGAATTGTGCTATATAAATAAACTTGCTTGCTACTATAATCCTATTCATGGATTGCTATGTTGCTGTGCTTGATTCCATGTTACAGGTCTACACACGTGAATCTCTCCCTTTTCGTTAATTGTAATTATTCAAACCGAAATACAATTATCTGACTGGAAATATAGCTGTTGATTACAATGATTAAGTTAACATTTATGTAGGCTAATTGCAGACTTTTACCAAGTACATTACTTATTGCGTAATTGATGGTAATTTTCTGCACAAATATTTCCTGAAGACTGCATCTCTTTTTATCAACAAAAACGTATTAAAATAAAGAAATAAGGAATTACTCTTCCCACCAGATTTCTTTGATAAAGTACAATATGCCACAGTAGACCCAAGCGAAAATATAATTCAAGTGTTTAACATAGCGTGTTTACATGAATGACGTTTAGTTTGTTAAACAGGCAATGTTAAACCCATCTATGTTTCATTAATATTTTCAGAGGTAAATAACACTTGATTTTTTTCTAAAGTTTCTAATAAAATGGCGTTTGAACAGAACATGTAATTCTTTTATTTACTGTACCGTGGCCTGAAGTCGACAAATTACTGTTAATTACTCCACATTAACCCAAAGAGAGAGACGGATGAGACAAAGCGCCTGTTACAATACTTGTACTCTCACATGCCTAATCAGTTTTTAAGTACGAATACGATGTAAAATAAACGGTAATTAGTCTCTAAATAGTTTTCAGTTTGTGAGTATTGAATTCTGACAACGGAACAATGTAATATATGCTAGACCTATTTAGGAAAAGTCATTGAAGGAAGGTGTTCAAAATTGTATGTTCCAAATCACTTGCACTGACAAATAAATAAAAGTTGTGTCTCAATTTCAGTATGTTTAAATCAAGTTTAGAATAGTTTTTCAATGCCGCATTGTAGCCTAATTTCGCATCATTATTATTTAATAGACAAGCGCAGTCTCTTTTGTTTTTGTTTTATCAAAACGGCCAAAATGGCGTTAAAATTCCAGAATTCCGGCCATACAGATGAGCTACCAGACATATGTTTTAAATAGCCGTACTCAGTGGTGTAGTGGAGGGTATACGCAGGTATACGCTGTATACCCACTTTTTTGTCAGCTGCCATTGCGTACACTCACTTCTTCCCAGTGTTTTAGTGGGGGGTATACGCAGGTATACGCTTTCTAACCACTTTTTTGTCTGCGGGCATAGCGTATACTGACTTCTTACGGATGCGTATGAATGTAGTACAATGAACATATATGCAATTACATTATTTTTGTGATAAAGTATGCAAAATTAGCATACAAAAGCCAGTCGCATAATTATTACAAACGCAACATATGAAAAACGACCAATAAATAATGTGCCCGAGACCGACGTATGACATAGCTCTGATTGGCTGGTTATTTAGAACCTCATGTTACTTCACTTCTGTCAAATATTTTTGCCTGACAGAATATTCAGGGTTTTTTTTCCCCGAGGCAAAATGTTATTTCCATAGGCTTAACATTACTTCCGAAATACATTATGAAACGAACTCATTAAACTACTTTGTCATTTATCCAACCAAATAAACGTAGTCGAGCAGCAGACAAAACTGCCAGCTCTGCTGGTGCACTTCCAGATTTTGAAAGCAACCGGATCCTCCATAGTAAGGACTTGGTACCTCCATTGGTACAGACTGTACCGTACAGTATATCAGTACATAACGTATTTTTGCCTTAAATCAATTTGTCACTGTTGCGGTTTGGCAGTACTTACGGTGGCCCACGGGTGGGTCCGCCTCCGAGACTCCAGCTAGCAAGAAGGAAATGGGTTCAAGATTTATATAGGGAACTACATAAACAACTATGAAGGTAAGTGCCAAGGCAATGACAGATTTGCAATCACACATTCAACTACTTAGCTACTCAGTGAATGTAACATTTACATTAGCTAGTTCATGTTAACTATCTTACAGGGAATCTAGCTGAAAATGACTATTTGTGTTAGCCTGCAATATAATTATGCAAGCGAGCTGTAATGCATAACAATACGTTTTATTTCATATATTATGCACAGTTTCTAACAAATATACACTGACAGGGAAGGCTGCCTCTCGCAGGTCCCCGAGGAAGAGCGTAAAGCCGCACAGCATGCGAGTAGGGAAAGATGGTAGATACTGTATATACTAGCAACATTGCTAAGAAAATTTATTCTGTAGGACACTGTAATTCTGATCAACGTATGTAGGAGACAGCGTTTACATTTAATCTTATCACTAGATTATCGTATCACTCTCACAAGTATACATAACTGAGGGTTGTTGAACAAGGAACAAAACCTTTAACCTGCTCCAGTTGTCTTTATGGCCTACCTTGAGGGCCTGAGTTGTGCCCCTCATTAGTCCTAACCTGGATACATTGTGGTAAATTACATTTGCTTTTTATTTCTGCACATCATAACGTTTTTCTTCACTTCATAGATGTTAAAGCACTGTACCAGTCATAGTGGTTCGAAGCCACAGCTCCTGAGTTGCAGGAAGTGCTATGTGCAACCACCTGGTTGGTCAGCTTTACCAGATGGCACACTTCTCACTACTCAACACTCTTGCTGCACCACCTGTTCACAGCTGCACAGAGACAGAACAACTTTGGCACAAGCCAAGAACACTTGTGAGTCTTTACAGTGCCCAAAACAATGCACATACATTAGTTATCCTATGTACAGTAATAGTAGTGTAAAGTAATCTACAGCTTATTGGTAGGCACAAAATCAGGTAATATCCAATAAACATTTCATTACATGTAGCTATTACTTAATGCAGTTGGTTGTATTTAAAAAAGAATGCATGGATCACCAAAGCATCTCCGTAACAATTGCTCCAAATCAGAGTGACCCAAAGCAAAAATAAATGTATATTTATACATGTATATGTATATTTAACCTCATGCGCTGGCATCTGTGTGCGCCTCGGCAGAAAAGCTGGCCGACAGATCTTGCATGGAACAAGATCATCCATGAGGTAGCCCTCATCCACCATAAAGGCCATGATCAGGGATAACTAAGGGAAGAATTCCTGGCTGCCTAACATTCTCCTTGTCACTCACAGAACCAGCACACAAAGAGGATACAAAAGTGACAGCTCCATGTGGTGATATTCCCAACATGCTCTTGAAGGTACAGTGTGACTTGTAAAAAGAAAACACCTCACTCTGCAGGAGTAGGGAAGATGGTGTCTGGCAGCAGAGTTCAGTGCAGTTGATCACAACCTTGGTGTCTGGATAATCATTGAACTTGTGTGGCATGTCGGCTTTGATTTTATCCTTGGGGATCCATATCCATACTGACCCAAGCAGGAAGTTGAGGAAGTTGGCCCAAGATTATCTGGCCCTCTGTTGACTGGTGGATGTTAAAAAAAATGGCCCAAATCCTTCTGTTTCAGAACCAGCGATCAAGAAAAACTCATTGACTGGTGGGAGTGACCAAGCAAAAAGAAAACCTTTTAGTACAATATATTCCCCTTGCATTGGGTTAGGTCCACAACACAAATAAAGTGAAGAATAATAGATTTTAACACAAGGAAAAATAACAGTATGATAAATATTCCATACAAAGTACAGTATTCAATGGAGTTACTGCTTAATGCTTTTCATGAAGGAACTTACTGCTTTTCATCAAGGAACACTTATTTTGGACGTGTTTGCATTGGTGACTCTTAACTTGGTGTCTGCTGACCTCAATCAAATCCCACAACGCCACCAGGAGGGTGTAGATTGCAAATCTACAGAAGGAAACAGACCAGGAGTGTTTGCTTTAAGGAAGACCAAATAGCTTTGGATGGCATGGAGCTGTCTGCTTGCTTGAACTTCACTCATTACTATGACTGCCCATCTTCTATAGGTATCAAGAAGTACTAGACTTGACCTAGCTAATGTTGCAGCCTGTATTAGTCTTAACATCCTGATTCTTTCAGATATTTATTATACATTTCTTGTTTTACTGCAATTCAGTTTTTTTAAACAGTTTCAACACTGCAGTGCATACCTAGTGCTAAGACAATATTAATTCAATAGGCTTACTTTTGGTAAGATTTGGTGTCCTATTTTTGAATAACATAGTAGGAGATACAGGTGGACTTTGGGATTGCTGGACAGTAAACAATTACTGTACCTTGTGTAAAAACCTATGTCTTTGTCAGATCCCAGTAAACCACTGTACATGAAAGTAGTGTTGTGTTGTCCGGTTTTCCAGCTTTGTTTGAAGCTCCTGAATTTATCTTGCTTGCTCCTGGTTCGCCATTATTAAGGCCATATCCAGGGCTGCGGGATCAGGGCCTGCACAGTGATCATGCGTCTAGATTGGATCAGAAACTGCACAGTCCATCGTTGGGCCGCCGTAAGTACTCCCTCGTTAACTGCCTTAGCTAGCTAACGTTTTCTAGCTAACTTTACTGTTGACAATTTTTGGAAATGGTAGCTAGTTCAATTGGAAAATGCGGGTAGGGAAGCTGACATCAGCACTGGTAGCCAGTTAGCTAGATTTCTTATTTAAAACCTTTCAGCTTTCATATGGCCAACCGTGGATCATACAGCACAGCTTGCTTTTTTAATACAATATTGCAATCTTGTTGTGGTGTAAAATTGGTCATCTTATTTGCACTTTCATTGTAAATTACTGAGTATACTGAATGTTTTTTGTTCTTCATAGACACCAATGTTTGGCCAGACCAATAGACAGTAAAGTAAGTGAAAGATTTACTATGAAGTCCAAAAATCTCTGGTTAGGATGCAAGAAACTGGGTAGGTTAGGGTAGTTCAAAACTTGGTTTCCTATGTATCTACATGGTGCTAGACTGGGATGGGCAGTATTTGTGAATGTATGTATTTTAAATATGTATTTCAAATACAAAATAGAATTTTGTCATTTGTATTTGATGAAAATGGCTTCATATTTTGTATCAGAATACTTTATTGGTTTGTATTTTGTAGCTTAAAAATACTGTAAAATTTGTGAGAAGTCTAAATGATGACATCATAAAAATGCTGCCTCTGATTGGTGCCTACTCAGTAATTTGCCCAGACTTGTTGAGATCAGAACAAAAAAGGCATCCATACCTGAAGAAGGTCAAGGTGAGAAACGTGTATTTGGCATCTTTGGAGGAGTATCCCCTAATCAAGCACCTTTTGTAGGATTAACACAATAATCCCGTCCTCAGCTCCAGTAGAGTGTTTATTTTCCTTTGCTAGACTGATCAACCGGGCCCATCAACAACGTCTAAATTCCACACCTTTTGAAAAGTTAGTTGTGCTTAAAGGCATCAGTAGCTAAAGAGACCTGTGCAATGTAGGCCACAGGGCACACACTCTCATTCCATACACTCCCTCTCTCACACACACTCAATCAATCAATCACATGCTTACTTTCTCACCCACACTCACACATAAGTTTGACTGTTTTTGGTAGAACCTTTGAACTGTTTTGGAATACCGGGTCTGTAGTATTCTCTATTGTAGTATTCTCTAATGGAGTTTAAGTAAACATTATTACTACACTATTAATGTGTGTGTCCTCTGTACCTATATTCTGAGGCTCTCAATAGATTCAGTGGTTGGAGTTGGGTGAATACTCCTTCATAAGTTCTGTTGCTACTTTCTGATTACCTTTCTGGCTACATTTAAAATCAAAACATTGATCATTTAATAATTGTTGACAAAGTGCTGAAATGTTTGTTTTCAACTTCCAAATAGGTGTCCAATGATTGATAAAAAAAATATTGCTTGCTAAATGATTGTACCCTAATTGAAGGAGCTGTTTAATAGGATCATGATTTTGCATACCATTGCATGAATGACTGCCTGACACATAATTTATTATTATATTTATGATTAACAATCAAATGATTAATTACTTAGAAACTAGTTGATATGAATGAAGGTGCCATCAGTTGTCTTCTTATGAATTACTTGTTTGCATCAGCAACACTGACTCAATGACAAAGTAGGCCCTTCATTACAAAACACCAAGTAACTAAATTAGGATACAATTATGAGTTACTAGCAAAATCCCAGGATTTTCACTCTTTTCCACGAGGGTCACATTGACCTGTCTGTAATATTGGGGGGGTCATGACCCCCCCATCCCCCCTAATTCTACGCCCCTGATTACAGTATACCCGGTTCTCCGGGCACCACTACACCACTGGATTACAGTATACTCAGTTCTCCGGGCACTACTGGCCATACTGTATAATAGCCTACACTTAAACAGCAATAAAACAAACTCTGTGATCCAACAAATGTTTTTTATTTAAATTAGTCAGCAGAATGAGCTCTTGACAATATTTGTGAGCTGAGCATATACTCAGTTTAAATACTGTTTACCAATTGTAGGGCTGTCGCAATTATTAGCTACATAATTGCCTTATCTAAATAATTTGAGCCAGATAGCAATTATTTTTATAGACAACAATCTTTTTGCACAATATTTTGAATCCAGAGGCGTCGCTAGGATTACAATACATTCAGGACTTAGCCCACCTCCCCCCGCCCCGCCTGGGGCAGACAGGGTTTTGAATGTACATGTGGAAAATTTCGATGTACACGCTAACGGCCTACACGTCTACATTGTCATAATGCGCGATCGGAATTATAGATGAATGTATCAGGGGCTATTTATTCATTATTATTTTTTTGGGTCAATTTGCATCCGGGGCTATAGCCCCGGTTGCCCAGGCCCAATGACGCAACTGTGTGATTCCAAAGTCATGTTTCCAATCTGACTAAGGGATTTTGAGGTCAATGTTTGAAACGTCTCAAAAAATAGGCTACCACGCGAATGATGTCGGTTTCCATAGCCCAGTGAGCAATCTATGGCGGCCCGCCGGCGTTTTGCTGCTGGCAGGCCGCTGGAGGCTATAGTGTCCTACAGTCAGCGGACCACCAGCTTTTGCCGCTTTTCTCCTGATCTCAATTTGCATCAGCTCATTTGCATCTCTTGCGGCTTTCCACCAGCGGCCCGACTGCTTTACGCTGGTGGCTAGCCGCCGAAGAGAGGGCGTGCGCTGTGATCTGCTGTATCTGCTTGTGTTGCCATTTTCTTCCAGCAGAGATGCTACTGTACCCCTTTTATTCTTGTACTGATTATTTGTATGAACTTGACTTTAATATTGTTAAATCTCAGTGTACAGAATTTGTCAATATTGGTAGTTTATAAATAAAATAGACTTTGACTTATGCACTATTGCTTGTGTAAAGGACCTTTGTGTAGACATGTACAGTAAACACATAGAAACAGCCGTCTCTCGCCGTTGCTTACCATAATTTTTTTCCCGAACTAATGGCCCTTTTCCACTGCATGGTACCGACTCAACTACTCGCCTAGCCTCGACTTTACTCACTTCATGGGGGACAGTTCTTTACTGTGTTTAAACACCGCCGTGTCCGTAGATGGCGCTGTAGCAAATGTGAATTGCTCGTAAGGCGAGACAATCGCCATTTTGCAAGCTAGGAATTCCATGTTGTAGTAAAATGAAAACAGAATCATTTTAGTGACTTGGTTCTTTAAGTCTCGTTCAGGAAAACGAACAACTCTTTTTCAAAGGGTGTAAGGTATATGCTCTGAATTGGACAATACAACATGTGGATTATGACATTGTTTTACTACAATTTGATGAACTCCCGAAACAGACGAAGATCAAGATTTCGCCGAGTCACATACATAGCTATGGTGAGTTCTGTTCTGCGTTATTATAAATAACTAAGTGTTGTTAGGCTACTGAGTAAGAATGTAATGACTGTTTTGTATTAAACAATGACTGCAATATTCTATTAACATTCCAATTCTTTAGTCAAAGTCACTGGTAGCTGAATGCACGTTCTAAACCATTGGCGGGAAAACAAATTATAGAAACTGAGCTTGAAAAAACAGCGTTGGCCTGAGATGAAATACCTACAGTAACCCTTGTGTTTCTTCGTGTGTCCACAAGTTTGGTTGCTTACTATTTTTTGTTTCTTCGTTTATCCTCTTACTGTATCAACAAGTTAGAATGTTATATAATATGTGCTTATTCCTCATAACTTATATCAACTGATATGTAACGTTAGCTAAATAGTGTTTCTTTGTATAACGTTATCCATATCATGTGGATAACGTTACTCTTGGCAGTAACATTTAGCTAGACTAGCTAAACCTGCACTTGTTACAATTCCGTTACTTGAGGTGTCTTGTGTGTCTTTCTGTATCCACAGTGTTCTTAGCTAGCCTCTGTGTGTCTTATGTTGCCGTTTTTCTAAAACCTCTTTTCGAAACATTGCTTTCAGATCATGACGTAGTCTGTAGTTTTGTTCCTGGAGGAGGATGACTGTGTGGCAGTTGTTCCAAGCCTGTGGGTCAAAGGGGGACTTTGCTACTGGCCACCACACAGCATCACCAGCAGGAAGTCCTTCAGCCACGACAAGTTTGCCAGAACTTGTTCACCACCTGAAGACACCTGGGAGGCTGTCCCTTATAAGCTCATCAAGCATGCAGGTAAATTTGAAAACGTAATAATTTGAAACGTGGGATGAAAATGTGTTTTGCAGGGTAAATGCTTACAAAACCTTCACTTTTCCTAGATACGTGAGAGACCGGACGTGTGTATTGCCAGAAGCGAAAATCGTTCCAGTGTGGGCCCTACCACCCCAAGGATGCACATCTACACCACAACACCCTGTGGATTGCAACCCTGGAGGTATGTGAATTAAATGTTGATCTGGTAATTGCTGCAATGTTTACTTGGTTTCACCATATTCACCAACTTTTATGTTTATTTTTAGGATGAAGCAAGCACAGTACTCGACGGCACCAGAGAGGTACTCCACGGCAACATGTGGAGGACTGCTACATAAGTATGTGTGGGTTCATTCACTTAACCCAGATGCATTAACTTGTGTTATTAAAGCATGTTGCTTCCAATTTTATTTGTCAATTTCAATTTATGTTTAAGGGCAAGAAGGCAGAGGTTGGGGGAAGTTTTAGCTCCTGCACATGAAGGTAAGAATGAACATTTTGGCGGACACTGCGATTTATTGAGTTCTGAGGAGTGTAAAATAACCAGATATTTAGGACTGAATAATTAACTGTCTGTCTTTACTTTCAGAACATTTGGAGAAGATCAAGCGGCTGACTGAAGAGAAGGTCGAGCTGAGGGCACAGCTGGCTCTACACTCAGGTAAAAACAAGACTATAGTTACACTAGCATCTTGTCTTCATGAAACTGCATTTGTCTGAATGTGTGCCCTTTACTAAAATGCAATACGGTACAGCCTTTCTGAAATTACATGTATAAGGCAGTTAGTTATGTTTATTTCAGTATTAAACTATTGACATTTCATTGTGCTTTTTAGCTTCTGATAAACGTCTGACTGAAGAGAATGTTGAGCTGAGGGCACAGCTGGCTCTACTATCAGGTTAGAATAAGACTACAGTTGCGCTAGCATTTTGTCTTCATAAAACATTTTATTTGTCCTAAATGTCGTGCAATTTGTAAGTGGTATGTGACAGTACTTAACTGCTTTTTTTGTAGGTCCATGTAATTCACTTCACTTGCGCCACATGGGCACAGTGAGTGAAGAACTACGCGAGCTGTCGAACAAGATGGCCACAGTGGTTGCTTGTGTCCAAGCAAACGGGCAAACGGCTCGGTGAGGGAGTTGTCATTCCCCGAAGTTCAGGGTATTCAGCTCCCCCTGGAGGACCTGCGTCAAAGTAAGTTATTTTGTACATGGCTATTAGATTCTTGTGGTTAATTTATAATGACTTTCTCAAAATCATGTCAGACCATTTAAGTGCAATATCTGATTACTGTATTACAGGAGCCATAAGGAAGAATACTTCCAACCGGGATGCCAATGATGAGGCTGTCCAGAACCAGATCACCAGGTACCTGGAAAGGGCAGCTGACCGTGCTGGTGGGAGAAGACGTCGTGGGGGTACAAGGGACCTGCCGGAAACATGAATGACACAGCTCCAGCACAACCAATATTGCTACTAATCTACAGTACTACAGTACTTTTAAACTGCTGCTATATACAGTGTTATGCATATGATCGCATTATCCTCTTGATATACTTAAAGCTGTATATAGACAGATGTATATTGCACGTTTTCTTGCACTGTTTGATTTTTTCATTTATTTAAATTCATTTGCACATGTTTATTTTGTATGCTTGTTGTATAATGCATGTTTTTCTGTATGCATCTTGCACTATTTGCAATAAATTTAGATTTAATTCAGTTCATTGTAATTTGTGGTATGACCAAAATTATTATAAAGGATTATTATAAGTAAAACCTAATATTGGGGCATGAGGCATCCCGCTGGCTTTAGTGCATAAAAGCGGCTAGCCACCGTTGAGCTGCTGGTGAGCCGCTGATCAGGGTATTGTTAGAAGGCATTGTAATGAAAGCGGCCCACCAGTGGCCCCACTGTGACGCGCGCTATAAATAAAAGTGTCCCGCAGCTGGCGGCCCACTAGCCAAACGCTTTGCAGAACAGCTCGGCGGCCGCAGTGGCAAAAGGCTAGTGGGCCGTTGCTTGCTGGGAGGATGTCTAGCCCACGCGTGCAAAAAAACGTTTGACAGGCTCTGCGGAAAGTTATACTATTGGCTCAGATCATTTACTGAACCTGGTTTGCTGGCCTCAGTTGCACCATCACTAGATTTTTTTAAAACCGGCCTGGTTATGTCTGCTTCGCCTTCGACATTTCGGAGTCGTATGCTAGAGCTGTTGCCAGAGTGTGCTGCATTTGATTCTCACGCCATGCTTAGTCACATAACTCAGTAATGTCTTATTGTGAAAGTGAGCGGAGGCACGCTGTTTTCTTGGTAACAGATCATACAGGTCACACAATATTAGGCTATTTAATATGCTATTAATCTATTTACTTTGGCATATTTCCCACCGGACATTTTGGCAGTTGATATTTTCATCTGGCAGAATACACCTGATACCGGTGAAAAGCCTTTGCTGGCTAACGTAAACCCTGGTGCACAGTTTTCCTTAGCTGTAGGCCTAGTAATGAGGATTTGGTGTGCATACTGAAGTCCTGAGTGATGTGATCAGGAACAGGTGTGCTTAAGAGTGGAAACCGTGAATGTGGCACGGTGAATGCGGCACCGTGAAAGTGTTGTCAGCAGCCGGAGACTGGCTTGATCACGGGGGGGCACTGTGACAGTGTAGGCTTCTGTAAATCATCCTTTCCTTTATTTATTTATCAAATGTATTGTGTTTATCAAGCAACCGTGCTTTAGGCCTTTGTAAGGCTATTCATGCCGGTATCATTTGATCGTAGCAAACTGGTCGACAGTGTCTCTTATTTTACCTTATACATCATCAAAATGAGACGGAAATGAAAATTAAATTCTAATGGAATTATTTTGAATAATTTAAGTGTTGTGTAATTTTCATTTAGTACATTTGTAGGGCCTAATAAACGAATGAAAATATTATTGCCTGTGTTCTTAGAAATAAACCTATGTAGGCTATTCTTTTTTTGAGTGGGACATTTTGTTAGGTAAAGTGGGACACTATATTATTAATTAACTATTAGACACATGACAAAACATTTTACCCACGTATTAATGAATTCAGGTGTACAGTAAATATAAAATCTGTTATTCAGATTGGAAACGTGCAAAAAAGATCCTTGTCTATCAAAATATTTGCGATGTGGCTCAAATTATTTTGATCAGGCAATGTAATAAATTGCGACAGCCAGGTGGCCAGAGAGGACCCACGCAAACGCAAATCACTCTTAGTGGGCGATACCCCCAGATAAAGGATGACGCTCCCTGTGAATTGACTTAACAATGAGAATGAAGTGTAATGTTGATGACATAGTTGATCACATGCAGTGCGACAAAATCCATTTTCTCTCTAAACTTACAGATGTCGCTCGTTTAATTCCAGAGTTTTCTTACCGCGTAGGATCAGGCAGATTGCATCAACATACGGCAGATTGCGTCAAACTGTGATTGCACTATTCCAAACACATGGGGGAGCTAGAACGCTGAACATGTTACTTGTTCTCGAAAATCGTTTTCTAAACAACAGGACACACAATGTTTAGAATGTTCTCCTAACATAACAGGTTATAACGGTTTTAAAAGCGAAATGTTTCTAGTTGCAACTTCATCACTGATATGTTATAATAAAGAAATACACCAATAGCCTACACAGAAATAAAGTCAATTTGTTTAAGCATTTGAATTATCTTAAGAAATAATAAAATACAAAGCAGAATTATTTGTTACGATCATAGTTTAAGTACGGCATGGTAGAAAAACATCTTATGACAGTTGGCGAATAGGCTGTCAGAGTTTACTCTAATACTGTATTTAATAGACAAATGCGTCAGTCGCTTATTTGTTGCATCAACTCATCAACTCTTCTCAACAGTAAGCCACAATCGTGGCAAGCGAATCGTTTGGTTCGCTTGCCAGACTCCAACCTTTATACTAATAATGTGAATTATTATTTTTAAGTAGGCAAATGGATTCTAAAATTAACTCCTAATAAATTGTTTACAAATACGAATATGATATCGCACCAGTAAAAATTTACTGGTGCATTTTGATTGAGCATAAAAATAAAAAGCCAAAATCGCAGCTTTCTGCGCTTTTGAAATCGCACATGTTGAAATTGCGATTCCAGATTATTAGTATAAAGGTTGGAGTCTGGCAAGCGGACGACACGATCGTGTCAGTCTACAGTACACAATCTATCTTCAAGTGCTCTTACAACACATCTTCCCCTACCTTTTGCTATTTTAAGACAATAACGATTTACAATTCAAATGTCCAGCTGTACAGTATGTCTCCAATCGGTCAATCAAACTATACAACACATTGTTCTGTTCATGCCTCTCACTCGTCCCAATTTATTAAAAGTGAGTTAGTGAGTTTTCATCCCAATTCCGTGATGTCTCTATAACTAACGAAATCCACAACCCAATAACGTAATAACATGCGCGGGTCGGGGAAAGATGCTAGCTGTGCTGGTACTCTGAACATCAAATTAACCAGTCAGAAACATGAAGATGTGGCGTAGAGCGCACTGCGAAAGAATAGTGCGGAGTAGGGCTTGCTGTTAAGGAGAGGAAGAGGATCGATTAAGAAAATGAACCCAGAGGACAATGAGATAGAGAATAGGGATGATTTGGTGCCGAAACTAAATCATCTTCTGTTGTTTGGGAATATTTCTGGTTCCAGAGAGTTGTCCCAAACTAATGTAGGCCTAATATTAAAAACCAGTAAGAGCGTGGTTAGAACAACACACGGCATCACAACAAATCCATGAAAAACACGTGGCAAAGAAGACACCCCTGGGGGATGGGGGTTGGGCGGGTGCTAAGCCCCGAATGTATTGTGATCCTAACAACGCCTCTGGTCATGGATATCGTTTTTATTTTGTTTCACTAATAACGAATTACTGTGATACCTTTGATGAATTACATAGGAAGCTGGATCATCTTCATAATTCTATAAAAAAATTAGCGTAATTTCTTATTCAGACAGATTATGTTTCATATTTTGTTTAACTCCTAATAAAAAAGGAATTTCATAAATAAGATTGCAATACTTATTAAGTTTAGAGGTAAAACTGACTTTGTCCCGCTGCATGTGTTCAACATTGATCAACTAACATTACACTTCATTCTCATTGTTAAGTTAATTCACATTCAACCGCAGGGAGTACAATGTTCGCAGGGAGCATTATGTCAGTTTCCATAGGATGTCAGAGCGTCTGCCAAAGAGTAGAACTAATTAATTTGATCAGGGCCCGGTTTCCCAAAGCACAAAGATGATCGTAAGATGCACGTAAGTGCCTCGTTATTTTATCAGTGCGTTTCCCGAAAGCATTGTTACTTAAGAGGCACGTGACATTGCTCGTTAATTAGTGCTCCAGACCACTCGTTAGTCCATCTTAACCGATCTTAACAGGCACTTCACTGTTTTTGTGAAATAGCGCCTCCTTCAACATGAGAGGATTGATCGCAAACAGTTAATATCAAGATAGCAGAACGACTAAAACTTATCAAAACAGTTTTGATTTAGACACATTTATTTCGACAAATTAGATAAGTGCGTGACTGGAGGTAAATGTAACTGAACGCAATTGGTCAACTTAGGATAAAGAAAAATGTACGTAAAACAAGAAATAGGCTAATTAAGAAAGTGTTCTAAATTAACTGTTCACGAGTTACTATTATTTGATGTTAAACCATCATAAGTGCTACGCTATCAGGAAACCGGGCCCAGGTTTATTTTTATTTGAAAACATTTTGCCTTTATGCTACTCACAAACACGAATCTTTTAATACATTATATTTTTGATTATATGATATTTGTATGTAATTACATTTATTGTACACATTAATTCAGTTAAAACGTTTCTCATGTGTCTATAGTTAATTTTAATCATAGTTAATTTTAATCATAATGTAGTGTCCCACTTTACCTAACAAAGTGTCCCATGTGCTGAAATAAGTTTATGATTCCACGTGTTGTTCTAACCACAGCCTTAAGGGTTTTTTTAATATTTGGCCTACATTAGTTTGTGACATCTGGAAATCTTGCATTACATTTGTAAGTTCATTCAACCAAGGCTCTATCATTGACCTCATGGGTGATACAACTCATGCATTCAGTGAGGGGTGATTAGCATCTGGGTACCAATAGCAGCTGCCTGAGTACCAACGCTAAGTGCCATGGGCTGTTGACCGATTATTACTAGAACCGCCAGACCTTTTTTACCCCCATTATCCGCCAGAGCTGAACGCCTTTTTGGCATAATTAGCATACCAATCGTCCCAATTAGCATGGACATTCTCCTCAGCAGCATCACCATCCAGCCATGCTTTTTGTGGTTAAATGCAAATTAACTTAATTTGAGATTCGGGGCTATTCATAAAAGATCCGGCGCTATAGCCCCAAATGCCCAGGCCTAACGACGCCACTGTTGTTCAATATTGATCACATGCAGACGGACAAGATCCTTTTTACCTCTAAACTTAAACACCCCCTTTATGAATGAAATTGTGTTGAGGTGGGGTTTCGGGCAGAAGGGGAGGGGTCAAAAGTTTGAATATGCCATAAATACAGTATTCCCCTCAACCAGTCTTTTGGAGTCTTAAACATTGCACTTTTGGCTACTTTGCACCATGACCTTGATTTCGATTGAGTTAAGTGAACAGATTAAGGCTGCAGTTTGGATCCAATGATTCGTAAAACAAACAAAGAACTTCGTGTACTGCAGGCCCAGGCATGGATCGAAAGTCATGAGAAATTCAATGATGTCATCTTTACTGACGAAACCACTGTTGCCCTTGAGCAATTTGCGAAAAATTGCTATAGAAAACCTGGTAGAAGATCAACCATCCGTCTCCCAAGCATCCACTCAAACTCCATGTGTGGGGGGCAATTACTTGTCAGGGACCAGGCCCGTATATGATTTTCAAAGGTAAGTTTAATTAAGGCTACAGCTAATTCAATGCTAAATTATATATTTTTGCCCACATATTTTTAGACTACGATTTGTCTAAATTAATAATATTAATTTACAATCGTTGTTACATCCTAATTTAGGTATTATGGCTCGAGAGTTTTTTGAAGAAGAAATCATCAAGGGATGTGTTGGACCCTACGTGAGAGATGTTTTTCTGGGACAACATCGTTTCTTTCAAGGTATAGACATATAGGCTCCAACACCCATATTATGTTATGTCTAGGCCTCTTCCTATGTATTATTTTACATTGACTGTTACAGTACGCTAACATATAAGTACGCTAACATATACATAGATTTTAATATCTTTTCTTCTTCTTCCAATTCAGACAATGACCCAACACACACTGCTGCACGGAATTGCCCTGCAAATGCAGGCATAAACTGGGTTAAGACGCCAGCTGAGTAAGTACTGTAGAATAGTGTACACATTATTCCAACACTATTAAACAATATACATGATGCACCCCTCCTACTATAGAAGTACATTATATCTAACTTTCTCTTTTTGTTTCCACTAGGTCGCCGGATTTGAGTCCAATAGAAAATGTTTGGAATGAACTAAAAACATTTGTTCGTAAGCGTGCCAAGCTGACAAACAAAGATGAGCTTATTATCGCTATCAGAACGTTTTGGCTTGAGAAACTGAAGATAAAGACCTGCAACAAATACATTGACCACATCTACCACGTCTTACCTGTGATCGTGGAGTAGGAGGGAGGGGCAACTAAAATGTAGCATTGTAAATTCTATATGTTGGTAAAATGTTTGACTGTACATTATTTAAATAAATATCTCGGTTTTCATTTGATATTACTTTAGTCATTATTTCATTTCTAACAAAATTATCTGGCCTACTGTACAGTACCTGGCCGTTGTAGTGTGAGTTATTTATTTATCAATGCAATAGATTTGGAAAATACCGTTTTCCTTACATGACTTCCTAAATAGGTTTGTATAGCCTTAGTAATAAAATCAAATTCATAAAATTACTGTTTTATATTAGCAGAGAAAAAAATATCCAACATAGCCTACACCATAGCCTATACCATTCATATTATCTGATTATTTTACCTAAGATTCAGCTTTTTATGTAGCCAAAATCATCAAATGTAGGTATTACACTAAATAATAAGCCTATCAAGGAAAACGGCAAGTGCACACGGAACAAGACCAAGGAAAACTGTGCGTCAGGGTTTAAGTTAGCCGGCAAATGCGGCTTATCGCCGGTATCAGGTGAGTCCGGCAGATTAAAAAATATTAACCGCCAAAATGTCCAGTGGGAAAAATGCCAAATGAATGAGTAAATATATCAATAGCATATTAAATAACCTGATAGTGTGACCTGTATGATCTGTTGCCACGAAAACAGCGGGCCACTGCTCACTCTCACAATAAGACATTACTGAGTCATGTGACTAAGGTTGGCGCGAGAACCAAAAGCGGCAACTCCTACATGCGACTCCGAAATGTCCAACGCGAAGCAGACATAACCCGGCCGGTTTAAAAAAATCATAGTGATGGTGCTACTGAGGCCAGCAAACGAGGTTCAGTAAATGATCTGAGCCTATAGTATAGCATCACAACAATGTTAGGCCTATTTCAACTCTTCAGCCAGCACCATAGGGACTTCCATGAAAAAGTCCATATGGGGGGGGGGGTTGGGGTTCTAATCCTGGAATGTATTGTTATCCTAGCAACGCCTCTGGTGAAGATCAGTTCACAGATTATGAAGAGTTAATTCTGCTAATTTAAATAAAAAATATTTGTTGGATCATAGAGTTTGTGTTTTATTGCTGTTTAAGTGCAGGGTATTATACAGTATGGCTATTTAAAACATATGTTGGTTGCTATTCTATAAGGCTGGAATTCGGGAATTTTAACGGCCATATTGGCTGATTTGATAAAACAAATGAGTTGATGCAACAAATAAGCGACTGACCCATTTGTCTATTAAATATAAATTCTGACATCCTATTTGCCAACTGTCATAAGATGTGTTTTTCTACCATGCCGTACTTCAAAACTATGACCGTAACAAATAGTTGCTTTGTATGTTATTATTTCCTAAGATAATTCAAATATTTAAACAAAGTCTTTATTTCTGTGTAGGCTATTGGTGTATTTCTTTATAAAACATTTCGTAATTATATCAGTGATGAAGTTGCAACTAGAAACATTTCGCTTTTAAATTCATTGTAACCAATTAATTTAGGATAACATTGTGAACATTGTGTGTACTGTCGTTTAGAAAACGATTTTCGAGAACGAATAGCATTTTCAGTGTTCTAGCTCCCCCATATGTTTGGAATAGTGCAATCACAGTTTGACGCAATCTACCTGACCTCACAGTAAGAAAACGCTGTGATTAAACGAGCGACATCTGTAGGCTTAATTGTCTCTGGCCCAGCTAGGGGTAGTGACGAGCACTACAGCAGACTTGCGCAACTCAATCGCTGGCTGAAAACAGAGTTTTCAGCAGGAGGTAGAGTTTGTAGATAACTGGCTCTCTTTTTGGGACTCTCCCAGAAATAGGGCCAGGCCTGATCTGCTGAAGAGCGTCGGACTCCATCCTAGCTGGAGTGGTGCACTTCTTTTATCTAGGAACATTGACAGGAGTCTCACTCCTATAGCCTCACCATGAGATAGGGTGCAGGTCAGGCCGCAGGCTTTTAGCCAGCCTGCTAGCATAGTGGAGTCTGTCGATAGCATAGCCAGAGTAGTCAGTACAGTTTTACCTATTGCCACTGTGACTCGTTCCAGGCTGAGAAAAGTTAAACAAGGTAGTGCTAATAATAGCAACCTTATTAAGATAAAGCCTTCCTCCACCTCGGTCACAAATAAAAATGACTGTATCACCTCGCATCTCAA
>JACXGI010007380.1:0-37645 GCA_016801175.1 Esox masquinongy
GAGAGACCCGAAAGGCCATGCGGGCGTGGCGGGCCGCTCGTGTGTCAGAGAGACCCGAGGGCGAGGGGGACGGGGCAACTCGGTCGTGTCTGAGAGACCCGAGGGCTATGGGAACACGCAGCCTGCTCGTGTCTGAGAGACCCGGAGGCGAGGGGAGCGTGGCGGGCCGCTCCTGTGTCAGAGAGACCCGAGGGCGAGGGGGACGAGGCAACTCTTCGGTCGTGTCTGAGAGACCCGAAAGGCCATGCGGGCGTTGCGGGCCGCTCGTGTGTCAGAGAGACCCAGGGCGAGGGGAGCTTGGCAGTTCCTCGCTCGTGTCGGAGAGACCCTAGGGCGAGGGGAGCTCGGGCAGGATAACGGTGGGTCTCTCTGACCCCGGTGCGAGGCGAGGGGTGGGATAACGGTGGGTCTCTCTGACCCCGGTGCGAGGCGAGGGGTGGGATAACGGTGGGTCTCTCTGACCCAGAGGCGAAGCGAGGGCTGGACAGGCTGTCCGCGGGTCGTTCAGACCCCGGGACGACACGAGGGTTAAGTTTCTTTTTTTTACTACTAATTGTTTTTTGCTAAGTTGTTCAAACGACTTAGTATGTCATTTGAATGACTTAGTATCTTGTTTGAATGACTTAGCAAAAAAAATGAAGTAGAAAAAAAAAAAAAAAATGTCACCTTTTTTTTTCCATCATTTTTTTTACTAAGTCGTTAAAACGAGATACTAATTCTTTCAAACGAGATACTAATTCGTTCAAACGAGATAACAATTAGTATGTCTAATTAGGCCAAAATCATTATGCACCAGCATTAAAAGGCCATGTAATGGTTGCTGCAGCCCATTGTTCTTTGATTCCATCCAGTGATGGACCTATAATTGTTCATTAATAGTTATTTGAAACCCTAAAGCAAGGCAACCTTTGAACTCCAAAGCGTTAAGTCAGAAAGCGTTAAGTCAGTCATTTTTATCTGCCAGACAACTACACGTGATACCGCCGTCATTTGCCGGCTAACGTAAATCCTGACACACACACATACACATGCACACACATGCATTCAAACTAATCAATATTACCAAAACGTTGCGCCATCTGGTGGCAAATAAGCCATTTCTTTGCGCCACCTTGTGACAGAGTAGGAGACTTACAGCTTTAAAAAATAAAATAAAAATTACGAATAGCGCGTCTGGCGGAAATTCAGGCAAAATAGCTTTAAATTCACTTTTCCAGTGGTTATGTTTACATTTAAAAAATACTGGGGGATTAAGCATGCATATCTAGGAGTATTCAAGCTACAGACACGAAACCAACATTGTTTCACACGTGTACGTTATCCCGACTGCAACTTATGAAATGGCAATAGATTTTACAAATGCTAATTGGCATAATTACCGTTAATTTACTATGTTGGCTGTATCTTTTGAACTGTTTGAGCTACAGATACCAAACCAACTTTTTTACACCAGTTTAAACTATCCCTACTTCAAATTAGGAAACGTTTATCGATTTAACATATGCTAATTTGCGTAATTAGCATGAATTAGCATCTTGGCTGTGTTTTTTCAACCATTCGAGCTACAGACACGAAACCAACTTTGTTTCACATGTTTAGGCTTTCCCCACTGCAAATTATGAAATGGTAATTGATTTTACATATGCTAATTTGCGAAATTACCATTAATTTTGTATTAGGCTGTATCTTTTGAAACGTTCGAGCTGCAGACACAAAATCAACTTTTTTACACCAGTTTAGGCCATCCTTACTTCGAATTAGGAAACGTTTATCGATTTAACATATGCTAATTTGCGTAATTAGCATTAATTAGCAATTAGGCTGTATTTTATGAACTGTTCGGACAAAAGACATGAAACCAACTTTGCTTCACTAGTTTAGCTATCCTCTGTCCATAAAATGACTCGTTAATTTATTTTACGTATGCAATTTGCATAATTAGCATTCATTACCTATTAGGCTGTTTCTGTTGAACGGTTCATGCAACAGATACAAAACCAACTTTGTTTCACACGTTTAAGCTATCCCCCCTGCAAATTAAGAAACAGTTATCGATTTTACATATGCTAATTAGCGTAATTCGTTTTTATTAACTACTACGCTATATATTTTGAACCATTCAAGCTACAGACATGAGATCTGTCATTGGTAACACTTTTATTAGCTTTAACTATGTCATGTATGCTAATTTATGCTAATTAACCTCACCAACAATATCTCTTGAGCCTTAAAAAATATGGACTCCAAACCTTTTGATAGGTAAACACTATTTCAAACCATAAATACTTTGTAAACAGCTAGCAAGCACACCACATTTTCTTCAGGAAATTTACTTGTCTAGTTATTATTATTATTCCTCCAGCTCTACAGCCTAAACAGAAAAAGCTATAAACACAAAACCAACTCTCAAACGTCCCAAATGCTCGTACTAAGGATGCTTGAGCAGATCTTTTTGATAGCTATTATACTTTTTATAATATATCAATATTTAAATGAGCCACCAATGTATTTTAAAGGGAAAAAAGTGTCCATAGACTTGTAACGTGTACAGACTGGCCCAACTTGAGTTGCTTATATTCAGGTTTTTGATATTATGTTTACTTTTGTCATTGTTAACATTCAAAACTTGCACAAATTAATGTGTTTCAATGAGAGCCAAAGTTATACAGAGGTTTCAATTCAAAATGTTCATGCATTAGGGCCAATCAACCTTTGATAACAACTTTAAAGGTTTGTGGCTATCATAAATAAGAATTATATTACATGTTTATAAACAATTGACTGTATAATTGCTAATTTACATCATTAGGATATAACTGAGAATGACTCTTGAACCATTCGTGCTACAGAAATGAAACCAACTTTGTTTCACACATTTAGGCAATGCCCAGCTTATATGATGAAACCTTTATTGATTTTACGGATGCTAATTAGTGTAATTAGCATAATTATTGTTAATTAACTATTAGGCTGCATCTTTTGAACCGTTTGAGCTACATACACAAAATCAACCAGTTTAGGCTATCCCTCCTAACTCTTCAAAAGTTATATCAATCAGGCCAGTATGTTGAAAAACATGGCCGCTATCGACAGGTGAACATGGGCAGGGGCATGATTTTGCACATAAATGGACACATCTCCTACAAGGATAATGGTATTGTAATTCTTCTTTGTGCATATGTTAAGAAATATGATACGACAGTCATGACTGTAAATATTTGTTTATCAACCACATGGTGGCGTTATTGAGGTTTCCCACATTTGCAAGCTCACCACACTCAACCCATTTAAAATAAAATCTTGAAAAGAGGCGTATAGGTCCATCCATCTCCCAAGGAACATATTTGCCATTGGGACCAATTCAGTTGGGCATAATGTTTTTTGGGCAATTCTGAATTTGTGAAAAACGCTTCACACGCTACTTCTGTTGGAACAAATGGCCAATGTAAAGCATGTTTACATTTGGTACACATGATCAGGGTTGTGAGTTTAGTTTCTATAAAAGATTCCATTTGGCCACATAGGGATACTAGTGAAAAGGAAAACCCATACATGTAATACTGTATTGTATACAGCTATGGACATGAGTTGGATATGTGCCCTATTGGAAAAAAATGCAATCTGGCTACTAATAGCTTAATGCTGAAACCTGCAAAATGCGGCTTGCCGCTTTAATTGTATTTGTTATGGTGCAAGATCGAATCCAGATAGTGTTTAACTTTTTGAGTGCAAACAATGCTGTTTATTGTTCTTTGAATAAATTGTTTTATTTTGTCTATCTTATGACACTCTTGCCATAATAACACAAAACATTAGAACGGATGCGGAGTTGAAAAATGCTAGCTGGAAAGGCAAGAAGAACACGGGATACAAACCGGGCATTACAATTTACCTTTGGAAAGTGCATGCCTAACCACAGCGCTACGAAGTCATGTTGGATAATGTGGAAAAGATGTCTATATGAACATTCAACATTGGATATTTATTCTTGACCAACAGGTGACATCACTGTGCAATGAGTTTCAAAGCCTTGAGAAATCGAACCAATTTTCGAACCATTTTGATAAAAGCCTCAAACGCTTCAGAAAGCCTCAGTTGCCCATCACTAGTTGCATCTGTTGGGCCTGGCACTTTGCAGGAGCAGGGACAACTGATTTAGTATCAATAGTTTGCTAAAAGTTTGCCTGCATTGATTAAATGTTGGCTAAAAGAGGAACGAAATGTAAACACTCAGAATTTTCTGTGAAGATATTAAGTATCTAACATTATGGGTGCAAAAGTAGCTTATTTCACTAAGGACTATGCCAACAGGTTAATTTCCACCACTCACGGACTATACCCACCTTCCTTCTTGAAAAATTGGGTAACATACTGTTGCCCCTTCTTTTCTCTCTTCTATCTTTTCTTTTCGACTTAGGAAACAAGATTTTTCTTTAGTAAGCAGACATCCTTGATGCTCCACCGGCACTCCTCACTCGCAATTAACTGCGAGCAAGTACCGTTCGCGCCTGGTTTGGCGACAGGACCGAACCATTTCATGTGGAGGAGGGGATGCGCAATGCACAATACAGAGGCTCTCTGCATGTTTACTTTCTGCCAAAAACAAATAGGATAGGTGGATAGGTTAATAATTTAATGTTTTAATTAACAATTTAATGTTTTAATAATTGAAAGTTTTTTTTTACCTAATGTTCTATTATTTTTTTAGGGCCCCTGTCAGTCACGGGCCCTTAGAATCGTCCTAACTTTTCCCTCCCATACAGTGTCCCTGCACATGAAGATTGGACATTTGGTTCTAAAGGAGTAGCTTTTGAAGCGTTTATTACATATTTAAATTGGGTCCCAAATAAAAAATGTTCCCTGTGAGGACATTGGGTATTGGCAAGTATCTTGTGATACGAGATATATCATGATACACATGTTACGATTCAATACATCACGATATCACAACTGAATCATAATACTTATTGAAGTGCTAAAGAAAACCTAAAATGATATTAGTCTATATACTTGAAAGCACAATCTTTAGCTATTCCCCATTAGCAACTCCTAATGAACCCCTAACTTCTAGACCCCCTTTAGACCCCAACAGAATTCTAGAATGCTGCTGATGATTACTGAAAATTCTCAAAATAAATTATAGCACAAAAACCAAAACCAAATCACAATTATAAGTTAACTTTGTTTTAAAGAGCACATACTTTTCTTTAATTTGACAACATGTTAATGTAACTTGGAATAATATAATTTGTTTTCTCCCATTAACAATCAATAGAAAGAAACAAATGTCTAAGTTTGCATAAAACGATATATTGCGACGAGATTGAGCCAGCAGTCAAATTAGGTCCGTACAGCTGATCATAATGTGTGATCATAATAAAGTAAGCACAAGGCAAATCTCAAGACATACACGTTTTTATAAATGATCAAGTATGTGGTGTACATCTTTTGGCAGATGCAGGACATCATCGCGATCAAGTGACAACGTTGTTAGCGAAGCACAACATTGCTGCTTCTTGGCTAGCTAGTGAAAGTGACAGCTTGTTGCTGCACAAGGGAAACATTTGCGGGTCGACAACTTTATTTTATTCTGACAGACAAAACAAACTGGACAATTTGTTGTCTAGTTAGCAATGGCATTTTCCATATTTGAATGAAATCAGAAGAAACGCGAGAAAACAACCAACTAGTCAGCCGGCTACACAGCTACTGCAACGCTTTCCATTACTAAACTGAGCAAGCAACCATTCGAGCTCCACAGCTGATGTGCTTGTCTATCAAGTTATCACGACAGGGTTGCTGTTTTCATCCAAAAGATATTACCAACATTTCACAGCATAAAATATGGACAACACAAACTTATAGCCACAGTTTAATTCTTACTCACCTAGGCATCATTATCGCTCTCAAAGAGGAAGGACATTTCTAACCTCATATCACCAAACAACACAGAAACAATCTCTTCTAATGTAAAAAGTTGTGGCCGCTTTGGCGATAGCATTTTGAGTAAGGCTATTAATAAAAAAAAAAGTCAAATGACAGCATACCCTTTTCTGGTTTCTTATTAATGACGACATCCATGGGAATACATTAACAGGCTTTTATCTGGTAGATTTTGTGATGTATACACAACTATTATTGTTACAGTAATTTAATAGACGGCTATCGACAGCATAATAAATAAATAAACATTGATTCTAGACATCAGAATATCGATGCAATATTGTGAAAAAAAGAATCCCGATTTTACATGAAATCGTTGTATTGGCACAGCACTAGAGGACATGGACTTATCAAACATTTTTTCAGTCTCTATATCAAATGGAGGGAGTGGCGTGAGCTTGCAAAGATGTCTATCTCAACATTGCCCCCATGTGGTCAATTGGAAAATGCTTGCACACAGTATGGCCTGTCAAGGTTCTGAACATGTGTAGCAAGTTGTAAGCTATTATAATACGATCAACGGTGTCTCAGTAACATGCTTGTAAGTACAAAACCACGCCCATTTTAAGTTATATTGGTCAGTAGCAAACACAGGTTTTGACGTACTGGTTTGGTTTATGCATCTTTTACAGACCTTGGTCTGTCGATGCCAAATATCTTAATACGTGACGATCAGACATTTGGTGCTATAGGAGTAGCTTTTGAAGCATTTTTCACATGTTCAAAATTGCCAAAAATACATCAAGGCAGAGCTAATGAGTTCCAATGGCAAATATGTTCCTTGTGAGGAAATGGACTTATCCACCATTTTTTTTTGCCTTTATGTCAAACGGAGTGAGTGGTGTGTAGTGATGGGTTGTTCGCGAACGATTCGTTCTTTTTGAATTAATCTTTTTGGTGAATTGTGATTCATGATTCATCTGAGTAGCATCTTTGGATCTTGTTCACTGAAAGGAACAATGAACAAAATAAACTGTGATCAATAGCTTTTTCGGATCTTCAAATCTCGTTCACTGGAAGGAACGATGAACGGTGATCCATGGCTCTTTCGGATCTTCGAATCTTGTTCACCGGAAGGAATGATGAACGATGATCCATGGATCTTTAGGCACTTTGGATCACCTGAAAACGATGTAAGGCGAATGACTAAAGAGGAATTAAGTCTTTCAATCTTTCTGATCTCCAAGTATCTCATTTATTATCATCCTTAATGTTCCCTAGTAAGAAACGTTATCTACAATAAATGTAAGGACAGTAAGCTGTTATTCAGCTGTCAAGTGATTATGTACATGTCTAAAGGGTAATACTGTAACTGTCAGGACTCTGTTAAACTGATCAGATTTATTAATAGACTTTTTCTCATAGTCCTTTTCATCCCGCGATACATTGACTACAATAACAATGTTCCTTCGACGCTGTAAGCCAGGTGTACCTTTCGTATTTGATCGATTGAAAGTGCCACACAAATCATTTCACACAAATCCTTTCCCTGACTGAGATAGTTGGTTCCTCGCAATTTCCATGTTTTCTCGAAAAAGGCTTGGCCAGTAAATCCGCCAACAAATCCATTTCTTCTTCTCCATAGCGCGTTAAAAAACAACAGGGCTCAGTACAAATCTAAGCAAAAAATCTAAGAGAAAGCACTGCATCTACTACATCCTTACCCTGAACGGTTGCTAGTTGGGGGTTTGGTCGACCCTACCTCACAATTTCCATGTTTTCTCGAAAAAGGCTTTGCCAGTAAATCCGCCACCAAATGCATTTCTTCTCCTCCATTGTGCGTTAAATAGACAACAGGGCTCAGTACAAATCTAAACAAAAAATCTAACGCAAAGCACTACATCTAACAATCTAAACTAAAATAAATCTTAGATGTTCCTACATTACGTCCTAACTAGTTTTATCTCAGGTAGCTGGCTTTCCGGTCACACCACCTGAAAAATGCGCACGTAGGCAAGCTAGAAGATTGTTATGTGCCAAAGAACAGGCTCATAATGACGAACTCGAAATCTGATTGTTTGAAAAATATGACAATCAACAACCTCCTACCCATTTTCTTCAACAGAAGAAGGATTAACTCGAAATTCTATAGGTCTTAGGATAGATTTTCACCCGGAGACAGCACATGTGGAAAATCTGATTGGATAAAAGCTCTGATTTATCTGAGCTGGACTGGAAACAGCACAACCAAGGGACAGAAAAGCAATGAAACTACATCAGTAGACTGTGATGGGAACGAACTTTGTAAAATATATCTAGCGTTAATTAAAATACTTATTAAATTATGAAAATATATATTTTTTCTGATTCTGATATCACTAGGCCAGCAAAAAATTATGAAATTATAATTTTTCCAAGACCATTATTAAATTATGAAAATATAATTTTCTGATTCTGATATCACTAGGCCAGCAAAAAATTATGAAATTATAATTTTTCCAAGACCATTATTAAATTATGAAAATATAATTTTCTGATTCTGATATCACTAGGCCAGCAAAAAAGGCCTCTGGTCAGCAGCAGTTTCGAAAAATATCTTCTTGTATACCAAATAATAACTTAATCAAGTCGTCAATGTTTTGTAATTATCATTAACATAAAATGTTAACTAGCGTGTCATTAATTATAATTTCTGAAATTTCCGACGTAGTTAAAAAATACAACCCTGTTCCCAATAATCGTCTACCTTACTATTTTGTTCAATTGCATTATATTTAGTTTTTACTGATGTTGCAAATGACAGACAGAGCTTTTTACCTACCTTACTTGCCTTCCGGTAAAGAAAAAAGACTGATCAACTTAACATTACATGATGTCTGGTCTGTCACACGTGGTATTTCACGATTTGCAACTTGTATGCTAAAGATTGTTTATCAAACAAAGTCAGATACAGGTGACTCAGAGACAGGAAGGTAATCAAGATTTGAACTTCTGGTCAGATTGGTGAATCGTCTTGTTCAACCATCTTTGATCGCAGACATTTGGTCCCAGAATTCAGTGGAATGAAAACAAAAATGGCTGCGCACATAAACAGTAATTAGCCAACCAAGCTCAACATAACCTTCATAAAGGTGTTTTTCACTGATCGTATTTGTCCATTACTAAATATGCAAGAATCGGAATTCATTATGTTTCACCATCTTTAGTGAAATAGTGAATAATCACGTAAATAAAGGCATTATTAACACAAAAACCATTGTCTGCTGGTTAGCATATGTTTTATTGATAAGACAAGTGGAGTGATCCTCAGGAAAATAACACATCTCAGAAGGTTGCTCAATAAATATTCAGTATACTCTTTAACTGTACTACTGCCCTAAATAGTTTCAAAATATAATTTTAACCAGTTGAAATCAGAATACTGCTCCATTTCTAATAAGCAACATGGTGTTTATGGGCTGCTGTGACGGCAATTTTTGTTGTCATAATATACAATTCTGAAATTGTCAGTGCATACTGAAATAATAGGCATTAAGAAATCACGCTGAGGGGCCTTCAGTGATATTTTAAAATGTACTTGTGAAAAGGTTTAAATCTGTCATTTGATGCTACAGAAGTAGCGTTTGAAGCGTTTTTCCCAAATTCAGAATTGCTGAAAAACCATTACGCCCGTCTTAATGGGTCCCAATTCCAAATATGTTCCTTGGGAGGAGATGGACTTATATACCTCTTTTCAAGATTTTATTTTAAACAAGGTGAGTGTGGTAAGCTTGCAAATGTAGGGAACCTCAATAGCGCCACCGTGTTGGTTGATAAAAAAATCTTTGCAGTCATTTTTTCCGCATGGTCCTTGTCAACATACATAACAAGTAGAATTATTATACAATTATCTTTGTAGGAGATATGTCTATATATGTGCAAAACCACACCCCCTCACATGTTCATTGGTCAATAGCATCCATGTTTTTTGACATAATGGTCTGGCTGATATAACTTTTGAAGACCATGGTCCCTAGATGCCAAATATCAAAATACGTGAAGATCGGACATTTGGTGCCAGAGGAGTTAATTTTTTAGGGTTTTTCACAAATTCAAAATGGCCGTCAAACCATTAAAGCGAAGTTAATCAGTCCCATGGCAAATATGTTCCTTGTGAGGAGGTGGACTTATCTACCTCTTTTCATGGCTTTATCTCAAACGGAGTGAGTATGGTGACCTTGCTAATGTGAAAAACCTTAATAGCGCCACCGTGTGGTTAATAAAAAAATCCTTGCAGTAATTTTTTTCCATATGGTCCTTGTCAACATATGTACCAAGTAGAATTATTATACCATTATCCTTGTAAGAGATGTCTATATATGTGCAAAACCACACCCCCTCACATGTTCATTGGTCAATACCATCCATGTTTTTGACATAATGGTTTGGCTGATGTAACTTTTGAAGAACATGGTCCCTAGATGCCATATATCAAAACACCTGAAGATCGGACATTTGGTGCCAGAGGAGTTAATCCATCATGGCGGACTTTATGGATCCCAATGGCAAAAATGTTCATCATGAGGAGCTACACCTATGTACCAATTTTCAAGACTCTAGGTCATAAAGGGTGGGCGTGGTGAGCTTGCTAAAAGTACGATTTTGGAGGCTTGTGACAGTGCCACCATGAGGCCGACATGTATGCCACTGCACCAGAAGTTGCGGCCCTTGGCCCTTTACTACCATAAAAATTTGGGCACCTTTAAGCCATTTAATCTCACGGGAATTTGCAAAAAACACCTTTTTTTGCCGGAAGAATAACAATAATAATGAACCGGAACAAACACAATAGGGTTTCACCAGTGAACTGCTGAAACCCTAATAATGAACCGGAAACAAACACAATAGGGTTTCACCAGTGAACTGCTGAAACCGTAATAAAGAGAACGCTATCCAGCCATTATGGTGCCACCTTGTAGTCAACTGAATATACTTGCATATGTTACATCGTCATAGTGTTGTGGACATGTACATCAAATGATTTTATCATATGGTCAACTGTCTGATTTCTTTGCATATTTGTGTAAAACCACACATGCTTGAACATTGATTGGTCAATAACGGACATGTTTTTATTTGTACTTTTCTGGGGTGTGAGTTAATACATGACCATGGTCCATAGATAACAAATATCATGTCATGTAAAGATCGGACAATTGGTTCTATAGAAGTACCTTTTGAAGCTCACATTTTCAAAATGGATGAAAATCCATCAAGGTAATGGGTCATAATGGCAAATATGTTCGCTGTGAGGACATGGACTTACCAACAATTTTTTCAGTCTCTATGTAAATCAGAAGGAGTGGCGTGAGCTTGCAAAGATGTCTGGCTCAACATTATCCCCGTGTAGTCATTTGGAAAATACTTGCACATAGTATGTCCTGTCAAGGTTCTGAACATGTCTAGCAAGTTGTATTATAATACGATCAATAGTCTCGTTAATATGCTTGTAAGAACAAAACCACACCCGCTTGAAGGTCTTTTAGTCAATAGCAACCACATTTTTTGACATACTGGTTTGGTTTATGCATCTTTTACAGAACTTGGTCTATCGATGCCAATTCTTTTAGTATGTGAAGATTGGACATTTGGTGCTATATGAAGAGCTTTTGAAGTGTTTTTCACATATTCAAAATGGCCAAAAATCTGTCAAGGTGGAGCTAATAAATTCCAATGGCAAATACACCATTCACCCATAACATTATGACCACCTGCCTAATATTGTGTATGGTATCTGGCACCAAGACGTTGGCAGCAGATCCTTTAATCATGATTCCTACATGATTCCATATGCTGTATGTAGTTACCAATGGTGTTAATCAAATCAAAATACATTTATACAGTAGCGCATAAGTTTGCATACCCTGGCAGAAATTGTGAAATTTTGGCATTGATTTGGAAGATATGACTGATCATACAAAAAAAGTTATTTCATTTAAGGATAGTGATCACATGAAGCCATTTATTATCACATAGTTATTTGGCTCCTTTTTAAATCATAATGATAACATAAATCACCCAAATGGCCCTGATCCAAAGTTTACATACCCTTGAATGTTTGGCCTTGTTACAGACACACAAGGTGACACACACAGGTGAAAATGGCAATTAAAGGTGAATTTAATGGAACTTTGTAAAGATGGAAAAGGATATAAAAAGATATGCAAAGCCTTGCAAATGCCAGTCAGTACTGTTCAATCACTTATTAAGAAGTGGAAAATTCGGGGATCTCTTGATACCAAGCCAAGGTCAGGTAAACCAAGAAAGTTTTCATCCAAAACTGCCAGAAGAATTGTTCTGGATACAAAGAAAAACCCACAGATAACCTCAGGAGAAATACAGGCTACTCTGGAAAAAGATGGTGTGGTTGTTTCAAGGAGCACAATATGACATTACTTGAACAAAAATGAGCTGCATGGTTGAGTTGCCAGAAAGAATCCTTTACTGCGCCAATGCCACAAAAAAGCCTGGTTACAATATGCCCGAAAACACCTTGACACACCTCACAGCTTCTGGCACACTGTAATTTGGAGCGACGAGACCAATATAGAGCTTTATGGTCACAACCAGCATGCAGCATGTAATCAGAAAATACTGGCAGACTATTTGCATTATTCTGCATGGAAGCTGCACATGGGACACTCTTGGACTTTCCAGCATGACAATGACCCTAAGCACAAGGCCAGGTTGACCCCCAGTGGTTACAGCAGAAAAAAGTGAAGGTCCTGGAGTGGCCATCACAGTCTCCTGACCTTAATATCATCAAGCCACTCTGGGGAGATCACAAACGTGCGGTTCATGTAAGACGACCAAAGACTTTGCATGACCTGGAGGCATTATGCCAAGACGAATGGGCAGCTATACCACCTGCAAGAATTCTGGGCCTCATAGACAACTATTACAAAAGACTGCACGCTGTCATTGATGCTAAAGGGGGCAATACACAGTATTAAGAACTAAGGGTATGCAGATTTTGAACAGGGGTCAGTTCATTTTTTTTGTTGTTGCCATGATTTGTTTTATGATTGTGCCATTCTGTTATGACCTACAGTTGAATGGGAATCCCATAAGAAATAAAAGACGTGTTTTGGCTGCTAACTCATGTTTTCTTTACAAATGGTACATATATTACCAATTCTCCAAGGGTATGCAAACTTTTGAGCAAAACTGTAAGTGTGTGTCCCTGCATTTGCATTATGTTTTCACCATTTATTTCATGTTTTAAAGGGATAGTTCATCCTAGATTCATATTAGCGTGAAATAACACTTAGCTTGAATTGTTCTTGAAGGCCCATGGAGTAATTTTTCAAGACAAATATGTCCCTGCCTGGAATTTGAATTAACCCCCAAAACACATCCAACTAAAACTAGTTGTGTTGTTTACATAAAAGAACCTGTCAATGTTGGAACGCTCAAAAGAAAGTTTTCATTTTCACTATATAAATCTCATATTCAATTGAACTGATACCTCCTAAGTTTACAAATCAGTTTTGTTCACAATGGTATAAATCTCTTTTTTTCAAGTTTCGACGTAATAACCGCTAACAACCCGGAACAACCACTCAGCATTTGCTAGCTTCCGATGACATCATTACCGAATAACAGAGGCTGTGTGTGTTGCTTACAGAAAATAGTTGGCATAGTGCCAATTTGAAGTCAGCAAATTCCACCAGCTGTTTGAGAGCATCAGTATGCATTCAAAAAAATAGAGAGCGCAACCGATTACTGAATTTAGTTTGAAGTGTTTTTTTTAGTTCCTTTCCACTTGCAATGCAGCTTTTGTTGCTTGGGATGCACAGTTTCAATTCAGGAATTTGGACAATGCTAATTATGGGCTAGGACACAGGTGAAAAATGGCTTGTCGTGAAAAATTACTCCATGGGCATTCAAGAACAACTCAAGGTAAATGTTGCACCCAAATACGAATCTAGGACTAACTATCCCTTTAAGCTCTAATGTGTGTTTTTACTTCCTAAAATTTCTAAAAATGTACTGCAAACTTTGTAAAACCTGTGGTATTACATTGTTGTTACTGTTGTTAATATGTATTTACATAGCAGTTATATATTAATAAGTGTAATAAGTGTCAAATTAAGGGAAAGTGTTACCCAGTTACGTGATCTACTGGAATGTTGTCACTTTCAAATAGATGTATTAATTAATATGTTTGTAATTCAAGATATCTAATCAGGAAGGCATGTTCTGTATGTGTACACGATACATTTAGGTGAGAACATTTTGTGGGAAAAATACATTTGTAAATGCATTTGTTAAATATATTGAATTTGTCTACTTTGCTTTTTTATTAAATAGACATTTAAAAAGTGATAGATTAAAATAGAATTTTAAGTACACCATTTTGAGCATATTTCTCCTTTTTAAAAAGAAAGCATCCATTTGCGTTTACTTAAACTTGTGTCTTTCATTTGTAGATCAGAAATCTTACAGATCCTCAGAGCCTTATGGTGGAGATTGAAAAACAGACTTCAGGAGAACTAACGTCGGTGGATGTAATCTCTTATGTGGAGGCCCTCTCTCGATCATCCTTGCTGCTGAGCTCTAAAGAGAAGAATGAAACCATGAAACTGGCCATGACCAAAACAACTCTCAGAGTAATCTTTATATTTCACTTCTTTTTAGATTAGTATACTGATTTCTCAGTGTTTCGGGGTATGTAAATGATGGGATGTTCAAATCTTCTTTTCAAGTTCTTTAGTAAAATGAACTAATATTTCGACTCATTTTGTTAATTTGAGGTAATGCCTAGAGCAAGCCAGACCCTATAAACAGCAAAAACTACTAAAACTGAAAACTTAGAGTCAAGATTCTATATACCAGCATCTCTTTCATCATAGGATGCCCCGCTGCATCCTATGATATGACTCATACCTGTATATGTATGTTTTGGCTAATAGGCATACAAATTGAGTATTTCTTGATACATTTTAAACCAGATCTAGTTACAGATGAAACCGGATTGGTGATCCTGTTTAAGAACACATTGCTCATTGTTCAAATGGACGATTAAATTTAACAAATCATTCAATATTTTGAAGTTTTTTTTAACTTAAGCAAAGTCTCTGTATGTAGCTTACATAAGGGTTTGTTTATCATATTATGAATTAATCAATACATGGTATGAATTAGTGCACCCTGCATCCTATTACCAGTCATATGTCTTTTTACTCTCCAAACAGTCTGCCTGAAATATTCTGTGCACAAAAAAAACAGTTGTTTGTCAGTACTGTTATGTCCCAACCTCCGTCTCAACCACGGCCCCTTCTCCTGAATTATAATCATACCTGTTGGTTATTTAGCCGTGTTTTATTTTGGTATTTAACTGATTTGTCAGCCATTTTTCATTTGTGAGGTATTGTTTTGGAAGGCTTTACTGAACCTTTTGTCTATTAGTATCTACCACGTTAAATCTAGACCCAATGGGTGTTTTTGACTTTCGACTTTAGCCTTGCCCTACGGATACCTTCACTTTGACTATCGATACTTGTTCACCGACCTTCGCCTGTCCAACAACCACTGCTCTGCCTTGTCCTGTTCTGTACTGCTGCAAATTAATCCTTTTGCGCTCTGCGTGTGAATCCGAGAACTCCGGCTCTCCGGGTATTATTACATGTACGCTGAGCTGGAGGATCATTTATGGATCCTGCAAGTGATCTTTGTTCTAGAAATTATTGTTCTTGAGTTCTATCAAGGTATTTTTATTTTTACATGCATGGGAAAGTCAAAATACAACCACACAGAAATTACTGAATTTTGAGTTATCAAAGTAAGACTTAGAATTTAAGTTAATTCATATGTGAGGTAATTTACTAAAAATATATTGATAATGTTTACACTGTTAACTATTTACATTCGTTATGATACACAGTTGCTAGTTACATATTTACATGTTTAAATCTTTACAGTTGCATCTTTAAAGCAGCTACAGTATTAAAATGAATCTACCACTTTGGTTTCCTCACATTTACTTTAGCCTAACTCCTCTTAGCTTCTGATTGGTTAGTTTAGTCAGGTGAGAGGTAGAACAAGGAAGTGTATTGTGGTGATGGTGAAGCTGATGAAATGTGGAGAAAAGTAAAGTGCTGCTTGAGAAATGTATCCGTCTCCATCCTGCTGTTTCTTTTTATAAAGAGTGATCCAACCAATTCACATCGAACCCCCCATGCTACAAAAGTATCTAGGTACAACAGGCTGGTTTTGTGTCCCTATACAATAGGCTACTCCCGTCTACCTATACATTTATTTCATTATATGGAAGTAGAGGATGCATGAAAACCTACATCCTGTAGTCATCATCCACTCCCCCTACTCCTTTTCCTTCCCATAAAATCAAACTACTCACAGTATAGCATATGGTTAAAATATAGAAACCAATAGGAAAAAACAATAGAAAATAAAAACATCACTGTCAACTGCTCTATATAGCAGTAATATATAGTGGTAATGGTATATAGCAGTAAAAACAACAAAATGTCTCCAAATGTCTCCATTTTCAAATTTTTACCACATCTTGTTTAAGAAAATCTTGCAGCCAGTCGTTCAAACTAACAATTTAATAGGACTTGTTAAAGATGCACTCGAGGACATTTGCAAACTATTTTTCCAACTTTTTCATTTTTGGCTGAGTCAATCATTATGAGTACTCATAAATACTCTTTAATGGTGTCAGAACATGGTTCTGCATCTGTCATTGTGCTTACTGACCTTAGTGCTGCCTTCAACACCACTGATCACTATGGAGATAGAACTGCTTCTAAATTATTGCAAATATGCAGACTACATGTCATAAATATATATATTCCAATTTGTAAATAGAAAACACAATGCACACAAATCACAAATTAAAGTGTCATCCACAAAAAAAAGACTCATGATCTGCCAATATGAAACACGATCCAGAAATATATTTCACTCTTCAAAATAAACACATTTTTACTTGTACTTTTAAGCAAGGATTTGAGTGAAATATGATCTGTGATGATCACTCACACATTTAAAATGTTCAAAAATCTTGAGCATGAACAGTGACTAAAGAGGTTACATTAAGTATATACAATAGTATAGGATAGATAGGTGTGTCATAACTTACCACAGTATCAACAGGTATTAAGGGGAAATAAGGCATAGAGCTGTAGTAAATTAAATTAGATTCAACTTTATTGTCATTGAACAAGTACAGTACAACAAAATGCAGTTAGCATCTAACCAGAAGCGCAAATAGAAGAGGGCAGAAAACTATGTATTACGTATATGTATATTACAAGTGGAATGTATAGACACCCGAGGTAGACATGTACATGTAACAACTGAAAACGTCCTTATTAGACTTCGCAAAGCAATGTCACAGTCCAGTAGTACAAAGAGGGTATGTAGGCTATTTTGTGGTGTTATGTTGTTTAACCGGGCAGCTAATGGTGGAATAGAATATCTCAGCATCATCTCCATGGAATATTATGTAATTGAAGTTAGGGTTAGTAAATTAACCCTAACCCTAAGTTCAATAAGTAAATTAAATAATTAATTACTAAACAAATTTGGATTATGTAATGTTAACTGTCTGTGTCAGAAATAAACAAATTACTTAAAAAGTGTTGCAAACGACCTAAGCACATGTAGGCATTTCAAAGTCTAAAAAAATCAAGTATTCTAATTTTGGGACAGGTCAAGTTCAGCTTGGGATGGTTGAAATTGCACTTCGGGACAGTGAGGAAAGAAGTAAGTTGCGAGCCCTGTGTACAGCTGTAACATATTTTTGCATGATGCAATGAATGTAGGCCTGTATCTCGGATTGGCGGTGGGCGCTGATGCACGATGCATACGTTTGTTGTATGAGTGCACAATCTCAAGCAACAGGAGTAGAGCTAGAGATGCACTTTTCACAACAAGGGAACATTGTGTGCACAGTGACAGTTCTACTCTTTGATGAAATGGGTATGACCTAGAAGAGAGAAACTGAAACTGGTATCGATCCTCTTGATGCTAGAGTCAATCTTCAAAAACGAGACGTAGTATCTGTAGTATCGATACTTTGGGATCGATCCACCCACCCCTACTATTTCGGCAACTGAAGCAGAAAGACATGGGATATTAATGTATACAAGTTTTAAGTGTTTTGTTAGACATGTCAGTATTTTGGTAGGAATGTGTTCCAATGCATTAACGATAAGTTGCAAACTAGTCAAATTCCTGACTGTGTACTGTGCAGCCAAAAGTAACTTTTGAAGGAATATTCACTGACAGAACACTTGAAAGCGATTCAGTGACAATGTCTGCCATTGTTTAGAGCCCAGAGATTGGGTTCTAAACAAAGGACATGAAAAGATACGGACCCCCCCATGCAGAGGAGAGTACTAGATTCTACGGAAACAGATTTTATCATGGAGAATGATATTGATCTGCTGTGTATTACAGAAACCTGGCAGAAGCCAAATGACTTTATGGGGCTCAATGAAGCTACACCTCCAGGCTATGGGTATCTTCAAAAACCCCGCTCTGCGGTCGGGGTGGGGGGCTTGCTGTTATACATCATACAACCTTAAAGGTGAAAGCCCTTCCCACTCCTACTACCACATTCTTCGAATGCCTGGCCTATGGTTTGGCTGGCCATGAATCTCTGCAAGTCATCTTAATTTACTGCTCTCCCAAACCGCCTTCTGTTTTTATCTCAGAGCTCTCAGAGGTTCTCACAACTGTCTGTTACATGTCACTTTCTACACTAATGCTGGGTGGCTTTAACATGTTGACTCAGACAAATGTCTTTTTGCTACAGAATTTTTGTCTCTCCTGGATTGTTTCAATTTCAGACAGCATGTACAGTTTCCCACACACAACAAAGGACATGTCCTGGACCTTGTATGCTCAACAGGGTTCTCCCCCTCTGGTCTGTGTGGCCTGGATTTTGCTATCTCTGACCATCTTGCCATCTTGTGTAATGTGGACAACCCTCTAACCAAGCTTCTGCAGAAACGTAACATTACGTATCGAAACATTAAATCTGTTGACACATCTGTTCTAGAAAACAGACTGCAAACTAATAATAACCCGGCTCCTCAACCTTCCTCTGCTGAGGAGTTGGTGTCTCATTATGACACACTCCTCTCATTCAGCCTTGATTCTGTTGCCCCTCTGAGATCTTGGTGCGTCTTGTTCTCTTTGTCCGCTCCATGGTTTACCTCTGAGCTGCGTCTGTCGTCAATTGGAGAGACTTTTTAAAAGGTCTGGTCTCACAGTCCACTTGGAGGCCTACAGAGAGCATGTCAAGTGTTACAAGACTGCTCTCTCTCAGGCCAAATCAGTGTACTATTCCAACCTTATTAATAAAAGCAAATCAGATCCCAGAACTCTTTTTTCCACCATCATCAACCATCTACTTAGGCCCCTGGATTCCTCGCCCCTCACTGGCTCTGTCAAACAGTGTAATTTGTTTTTGGATTTTTTGTCAGACAAAAATTGAAAACTACAATCAACTTCAGTTATCAACCACCTTCTCCCCATCCCAAGATGTGGCTAGCTGTAACCTAATAGCGCTACGACCGGACATCAGTTTCTCGGCTTTCTCACCTGTTGATGCCACACACATTGCAGAGTTGATCACCAGATCTAAAGCCTCCACCTGCTCATTGGATCCCATGCCTACATCTCTGGTCAAGGCCTGCCTACCTTCTCTGTGCCCTCTTCTGGTGAATATTTTGAATTGTTCTCTGCTGACTGGCACTGTTCCTCCCTCAATCAAAATGGCTTCAATCACACCCACCCTTAAGAAACCAGGACTTTACCCGGCTAACCTTAGCAACTTTAGACCCATTTCCAATCTCCCGTTTCTAGCAAAACTCCTGGAGCGGGCAGCTGTTATCCAACGACAGTGTCACATGACAAACCACGACCTGTATGAACGGCCTGGTCTTCAATTCCACTCTTACGCAGATGACACGCAGATCTACATCCACACCAAATCCAACGCTCAACTTCCTCCCCCATCCCTGATCAGCTGTCTTAAAGACAAAAAAATGGATGACATCAAATTTACTCAAACTCAACAGCAGTAAAACTGTGATCATGTTGGTGGCTCCCAAGGCTCTACTCAACAAAATTGGTGACTTAGTGATGTCGATCGACGGCTGCTCCATCTGCCCATCCTCCACGATCAAAAACCTGGGTGTCATTTTTGACTCTACAGTCGTGGACAAAAGTTTTGAGTGGTGCAATTCATCTGATCACTCTTCAAAACATTCTGGAGTATATGCAAATTGCCATCATTGAAACTGAGGCAGCAGACTTTGTGAAAATTAATATTTGTCATTCTCAAAACTTTTGGCCACGACTGTGGCCTCCACATGAAGTCTGTCACCAAATCAGCTTTCTTCCACCTCCGTAACGTCTCTCGGCTCTACTCATCCCTCATGGACACAGTTGCAGAGACCCTCATACACGAGACACAGAGACCCTCATACATGCCTTCATAACATCATGTCTGGACTACTGTAATGGAGTCTTGTACAGGGCAACAGGCAAAGCCCTGGACAGGCTCCAGTATGTTCAAAACTCAGCTGCCAGAATTCTCACACGCACCAAATCCTGGGAGCACATCAATCCTACACTGTACAATCTTCACTGGCTTCCTGTCAAGTTCTGCATCAATTACAAAATCCTGCTCCTCACCTACAAGGCCCTTCATGGCCTTGCCCCCTCATATCCCCTCATACCTGTCCAACCTCCTTTGCATACACAACTCCTTTGCATACACAACTCCTTCGCATACACAACTTCTTCGCATACACAACTCTCATAGGCTCTGTTCCTCTGACACTGGACTTCTTACCATTCCAAAAACTAGACTCTGTAACATGGGGGACCGGGCATTCAGTGTTGCGGCCCCTAAACTTTGGAACTCTCTCCCTTCTGCCACCCGCAACTCAGATTCCATCACCATCTTCAAAAATAGACTGAAAACGGACTTGTTCATGCTGGCTTTTCCTTCTGTGTAGCTCACCCTAAGCCTTGTTTACTGTTCCTACTATTGTGTTTTTGTTTTTTGTTGATGTACAGTGTCCTTGGGTTTCCTGAAAGGCGCTAAAAATCCCATATATTATTATTATTATTATGAACCCAGTATGACTGTGAGGGCTGAGATATGAACCAAGCCCTACAGATCTCACACACAGACTGTCCCACAGCTAAAAGCGGATTCAACTCCCAGGGTGCAGCAAGTCTCTAGCAATGCCTGTTCCTGACAGCTGGACTTATTTTAGTCTTGATGATTCTGCCTCGAGATCAAGAGGAAAACCTCTATTCTGCCTCACCGTTTGTAAGAATAAAAACATGTTCTGGGACATTTTGGTTTTTTTTGCAGAAATGCCTTCTTGAAGTTAACTTTCATGTGACTTAATAACCCACCAGTATGCAAAGTGTAAATACGTATAAAATGTAAAATGCAAACATTGTTTAACCAGTGGAAAATACAGGGATTTTCCTGCTAGACATGATTGGCTGAGATAATGAAGAGGAGGACATGCTGACATACTGAGTTCTGACTGGTCTGCCAAGTCATCGGCTTCTGTCATAACACAACTACTTGGTCAGTAAATCATTGCGACACCGGGATTTTCAAACATGGATAACTGTGAACACATTGCTAGAGCTGTCCAGTGATGGTCATCACTAGGCATGACCTAGAGTTTGTTTGTGTTTGTGAATGAGCTACAGCGTTATCACAGATGTTGGCTTACAATTTGTAATTTGACAAATCTGACAATACATTTCAGGAATTACTTTTATTTAAAATTCTCACTGAGTAAAATGAATAGAACATAAAATAGGTACGCTTATTCACCACAAATTGAATTAAACAGCCAATAGGCCTACTCAAAATAAAAGTTATAGGTTATTGCTATGCAGCACTAAATGAAAAATGCATTCCTCTAATATGTGACAGAATTCGGGAAACTTGGGTTATCGCAAAATTTGAGTTTTGCTTTTTATTGCATTTTATAAAGGTCCAGATTCAGAGCTTTGAAATGGTATACAAAACAATACTGTTTGATAAAGTTATGGGACAGATATGCTGCTTTAAAAGTTGATAATCTGCTATACTTGGTTCTGAGAAAAGAGGCTTGAAAGATTCACAATTTCCAGAGAGCTGGTCTGTGTTTACGCCCATTCACCGTAGTTCACACCCTCTTAGGCCTTAACCCCACTCAGCTATTTAAGTATTCAAATAGAGACACTCTGGCCTTGTGCTCTAATTGGTCTCTAATAAACACATACTATATGAAACCAAATAAAATAAAATAAAGTTTTCTTCATATGGACTTGATACAACACATATAAACAGTACAGTGAAAGGTAAAGTAGCTTAGCAGCAGGATTCATTAAAAACAGTAGCAGCAATGTAAGGTCAGATAGTGCAGGAGGACAGCCACTGTGCCATTATAGGGTTATAGATTAGGCATAATCACACACACCTGGATGAATGACCAGTCAATCAGATAGCTTATTATCACGCTAAGTGACTTGTTCACTTTTGTGAAGACTATGCAAACCTAATAGCTAAGCATAATCATACACAAGCTAGAAACGAGGAAATGTTAGCTAGCTGGTAAGTCAGTTTTGCTACCTAGTTAGCTAACGTAAACAGTAACGTCATTTACTGTGCAAACATAATAGGTAAGCATAGTCACACACAAGCTAGAAACCAGGAAACGTTAGCTAGCTGGTAAGTTTATGTGGGTACCAAGCTAGCTAACATTAACAGTAACGTCAGTAGCTATAGCAAAATAACTAGTAAGACAAACGACTTGGACAACTTTTTGAAAGGGATTTATCTGTTGCTATTTAGCAAACGTTACACTTACCCGTATACATGTAGGAATGTTTCGCGACAGACTGAAACAATTATATATCCTCTGATTAAAGTTCAAGTTCAAAAAGTTTATTTGTCATTTGCAATAACAAGTTATGGCAATGAAATGCTTGGTTTTCCTACTCCCGACAGTGCAGTTAAAAGTTAAAAAAGTAACAGTAATTATAATATAAAAATAAGAAGATAACACAAACTATCAATAATAACACTACAAAAAACACGCATCAATAATAATAACTATACAACTGTCCAACCGTAGTGCAATGTAAAAGTGACTGGTGTGCATGATATGATTGGCAGATGAGCATGATATAAAGTGACAGGTGTGCATGGGACTATGGATGGAAGGGAAGAGGGGTTCCTGAATTGAGCAGCCTTACGGCCTGAGGAAAGAAACTGTCCCGTAGCCTGTTAGTTTTGAATGGAATGCTCCTGTACCTTCTGCCTGACGGCAGCTTGGTAAACAGTCCATGGCATGGGTGGCTGGGATCTGTAATGACTCGTTTGCTCCTCCTCCTACACCTCTCTGTGTAGAGATCCTGCAGGGATGGCAGGTCAGACCTTGTGATGCGCTCTGCTGTTTTAATCACCCACTGAAGTGCTTTGCGGTCGAGGGCGGTGCAGCTGCCATACCAGGTGGTGACACAGCCAGACAGGATAATCTCGATAGTGCATCTGTAGAAGTTGGTGAGTATCCTGGAATCCATGCCAAATCTCCTTAATCGGCATAGGAAGAAGAGCCGTTTCCTGGCCTCCTTCACCAAGATGTTAGAGTGATGAGACCAGGTCAAGTCATCGCTGAAGTAGACACCAAGGAAACGGATGTTATGAACTCTCTCTACTGCAGACCCATTGATGCGTATGGGGGCGTGGTCTCCCCGCCGCTGCTTCCTGTGATCAACAATCATCTCCTTCGTTTTGCAGATATTGAACTGGAGGTTGTTTTCCTGACACCACAAAGTCAGTGATCTTACCTCGTCTCTATAGGCTGACTCGTCGTTGTCAGAGATCAGGCCTATGATGGTGGTGTCGTCAGCAAACTTAACGATGGTGTTGGAGATGTGGGTTGCCATGCAGTCGTGGGTGAAGAGAGAGTACAAGAGCGGGCTCAGCACACAGCCCTGGGGGGACCCAGTACTGAGAGACAGTGAGGAGGAGGTGGTGTTGCCCATCCGCACCACCTGGGGTCTGCCCGTCAGGAAGTTCAGGATCCATTTGCACATAGAGGGGTCGAGACCCAGATCCCTGAGCTTCACCGCTAGCTTATGGGGCACAATGGTGTTGAAGGTTGTTGTAGTCAATGAACAGCATTTTCACATATGTGTTCCTCTTGTCCAGATGAGAGAGTGCGGAGTGGAGGGTCAGAGCAATGGCATCCTCTGTAGATCTGCTATGTCTATAGGCAACCTTCAGTGGGTCAAATGTTACAGGCATGGAGTCTGTGATGTGAGTTTTAACTAGCCGCTCAAAGCACTTCATGATGATTGGTGTGAGTGCTACAGGGCGGTAGTCATTCATTCAGAGAACTTTTTGCTTTTTTGGCACAGTAACAATGATGGACGTTTTGAAGCAGGTGGGGACCACTGACTGAAATAGCGATAAGTTGAAGATATCAGTAAAGACATCAGCCAGTTGGTCTGCACAGACCTTGAGAACACGGCCTGAGATGTTGTCTGGTCCAGGAGCCTTGCGGGTGTTAATCATTTTTAGGGCTTTGCAAACGTCTGCCTTGGTCATTTGTAGAGGGCAGCCGTCCTGGTCCATTTGAGTGTCCATGCCAGGGATGATATTCTCAAAGCGAGCATAGAAGGAGTTCAGTTCCTCTGGGAGAGAAGCCGGCTCTCTCCCCACACTGCCTGAATAGCCTTTATAGTCAGTGATGGTTCTCAGACCACTCTACGTGTTCCTGGTATTGGAGCCCTGGTAGAGAGATTCTACTTTGTCTCTGTATTGACTTTTTGCAGTTTTTATTGCCTTCCTGAGGTCATACCGGGATTTCTTATAATTGTCCTTGCTGCCGAAGTTGAATGCTGCAGTCCGTGCCTTAACCCCCTGAGGACGGACTAGGGGCTACCGCCCACGCCTGAGGCGTATTTGCATAACAACTACATAGTATTACATATTTTCAAAACGGTTTGTGATAGAGAGATTCTGTTTTCTTTGCTGTTTTCCTGAGATTCCGCTGAAAACGCAGATGCGCTTTGTGTTTACGTGGCACATTTCCTGGTTGTCATCATCCTGTCCAAATGCAACCAAATCCTTGTGCACCTGACCAATGGATGGGCTTTTGGGTGACAGCATCCAATGGAAGGCTGTTGCTAGGCAAAATAGTTTATTTTACCCAATCAGGGGAAGGTATCTGTTATGTATTCGAGCAAATCAAAAGGTTGTGGGGTGGGACATAATAAGTTTCGTTTTCTGTATGTGCTAGAGGAGATGACTAGAGGAGGTGGAAGCAGTGCGTTAGCTTAGCTTAGCTAGCATGCTAACTTAGCGTTTGCTTACATTTTAGCATTGTGTCCTTGCAGAAAGCTAACGTGTCGAACAGACAAAGAAAGGATATGAGTTTTAAGCAGTTTTATAAGTATTATTATTAGTCTGAAATGGTAAAACGTTAAAACACTTTTACTAAATGTAGCCATAGTCCGTTACGGTTTTCAAACACTGGATAGCTGAGTTACCGGACAACAAAGGACGAATGCTAACAACATGCTAACGATAACGCAAGAACAGTCTGGTAAGTAACATCAAATAACCTATTTATCATGAAATAATGTAATACAAATGTGATCATTATAGATATTGTCTGCTTTGCATATTTGGAATGGGAGAACTGTTTGTGGTCTGATTTCAATGATAAATAGTGAAATAATTTTGGGTGTCATAAACATATTGGACTGTATGCACATAAGGTGACTAATTTCATTGTTCTCTTCACATTTATTGTGATACAATGCAAATTTGTGTTAGAAAAAAGGTTTGAACAGTGTTTTTGGAATGGCAGAGTAGTTCCACAAGGCTGTTTGGGGTCTGATTTCAATGATAAATAGTGAAATAATTATGGGTGTCATAAACATATTGGACTGCTTGCACAAAAGGTGACTAATTTCATTGTTCTGTTCACATTTATTGTGATACAATGCATATTTGTGTAAGAAAAAGGGTTTGAAAAAGGGTGTTTTTGGAATGGCAGAACTGTTCCACATGGTTCTTTGGTCTGATTTCAATGAAAAATGGTGTCAAAAACATGTTGGACAAAAGGCAAATTATTTCATTTTTCTATTCACATTCATTGTGATGCCTTTTCTTACACAAATGTGCATTGTGTTTGCACAGAACATTTGTATTGGGAGTATCACTCCGTATGGTTGCGTTATGGTCAGAATTCAATTATATATAGAAAAAATCAGATTTCGCTCATGAAATTATTTACTTTATTGTGCATTTTTCCCTAAAACACTACCTTATAAGAACATTAACATGCATGCTTATATTAGCTGAGGTTCTTTAGAATCATTTGATACCAAATACATGATGATCCATTTACATTACATATTGCTTATAAGCACAAGTATAAAAGTAGTGAAACCCGAAAATTTAAAGCGTAGTCCTCAGGGGGTTAAGCATGGCACGAAAACCACTGTTGACCCACGGTTTTTGATTAGGGAATGATTTTGTAGTTGTACGTGGTACAACGTCGTCGATACATTTGCTAATAAAACCGGTCACAGACTCCGTTTATTTGTTGATATTGCCTCCAGACGCCTCTTACATGCGTCATTACATGTGTCCTTTGTTGTTTGCGTTTAGTCTGTTAACGCTGTTTACAACGTGTCTTTTCACTACCGTTCACACTCAAGGCGTTCAGTTCTCCATAATCTATGCATCTTTCATTGTCGCTATCATAACTGCCATGATTGTTCTTTTCTTGTAAAGGTAGTCTGTGGACAGTTGTTTTATACAAGAGGAGCTAGCGTTTTCTTTCCACCATTGGCACTGCAATGAAATGCCTCAATTTTGCCTGAAAGTTTTGAACAGTATCAAAGTCTGAGATTTCCTCATCGTCATCTGATTCATCTTCTGAGTTATGGCATCATTGTACTCCAGAAAGTAGTATCTCACAACTTCATTGATAACACCACCAAAATTCAGGGCAACAATGTGATTCACAGCTGTAGCAATGGGATCGCAGTTGTCCATTTTTGAAAATCCCGGGATCACAATGATTTATTGACCAAGCAGTTGTGTTATGACAAAAGCTGTTTACATGATAGACCAATCAGAACTCAGTATGTCAGCATGTCCAGCCCCTTCATTATCTCAGCTAATGGAAGGAAAAGTCCTGTATCTTCCGCAGGTAAAACAAGTGTTTAAGTTTTAAATTAATTCGCATTTACACTTCGCATACTAGTTTGTTATTAAGTCCCATTAAAGTTCACATCTTCAAGAAGGCATTTCTGCAAAAAGACATGTCGCCGTTCCAAGCCTTCTCCATACTTTTTTCTTCCCATCATTCTGGTACAGGTTGATTTTAGTTTCATCTGTCCAAAGAATGCTGTTCCAGAACTGGCTTTATTAGATGTTTTGGTAACACTTTATTTGAAGGGGTGTGCATAAGAGTGACATGACACTGTCATGATACTGTCATAACCATGACATGACACATGAAGGAATCATTTTGAATGTTTATGAATGTTGTCATTAGGTGTCATTCGGTTGATTATGTCATTTTTTTATGCAAGGTTGACATTGTTTGGGATGTCTTTGTTAGGACAACTTGACATTAACTGAGACAACATAACCTGCCAATGTCTTTGTTATGACATCTTGACATTACCTGAGACAAAATATCCTGTCATTGTCTTTGTTATGACAACTTGACATTAACTGAGACAACATAACCTGTCAGTGTCTTTTTTATGACAACATGACAGTAACCAAGACAACATAACCTGTCATAAACATGGACCTAATTATCAAACTTGAAGAAACTATTTAGCCAGTATTCTGTCTGCCATAAAAGGAACTTTGCTGATCCTGAGACTGGTGCTCATACTCAGCATATTGAGCATGCTTGGCAGAAATACAAATTGAAAATATGGAGTCATAGATGTAATTGCACTTGTGAGTCACTGAAGATTCACCTCAAAATAATGGAGTGGTACCACTGGTTAGCCATACACCATTATAATGGTGTCTAGGGCAGACTTTTCCATGATGTGAAAAAAAAGTTTTTTGCTGGAACATATTCTGTACTGTAATTTTGTTAATGTTGATGCAGGACATCCATTCATGTAACTAGTGGTTTGCATGAACAATAGGCTAAGTAATATACATTATTCAAGAGATAATATACATAATCCAATTTGTTAATATGTTTACAGTGCGGTAACCATTATTAATAAGGTAGACTGGCTACTTGCGTTTTCAAATTGCTGTGACGCATACAAAATGTATGGTCGCATTTGGGGTTGATATAGAATTTTGAAGGACACTTTTATATTGAAGGACACTTACTACGGTTGGCCCGTAGGGGGCAGTTTGACGTGGTCTTGTTGTGTTGGGACTGTTAACGATCCAAACACCTACACGTTCTCGTAACTATTCAAGGAAAAGCCATGTCTTTCTCATCATTTATCCTGTTTTCTAGGTCGGTAAAGTACAAAAGTACACTGGACATTTAGATACAGTTTGATAACTTGCCTGTTAACATGTACGTAGAGGGTTGGAAAATCATGGTAATGCTATGACTATGACAGAGACCCATACCTATGTAAAATGCCATGACGGTGGTGCATTCCTTTGAAAAAAACTAATTTGTTACTGTACTGTACTGAATTGTTTTTTTTTCAAAAACAACACTCCTGACAATATGCCTAGGATTAATATAATTTAATTTTGTAACTGTATTGTTTATAGGAACTTTGCAATCGTTGCACTGTAAGGGTTAGGGATTAGCTAGTTCCTTGTTGTTAGCTGGCTTCAGTTGGTTATTAGCTGGCTCCAGTTAGCTGTATGCTTGCTCCAGTCAAGTGTTTGTCAGTTCCGGGTAGCATTTGCTAACTTGCTCAGCCATGTTCTATTTGTGTTAACATGAAGGTAATTTGTTAAACTATCACTATCTAGCCTACTTTATAAATAATGTTTTCAATGAGATTATATTACAAATAGTTTATATTACTTAGGCTATTGTTCATGCAAAGAACTAGGTACTGTACATGAATGGATGTCCTGTATCAACCTTAAAAAATTACAGTACAAACTGTGTTCTTGCAAAAAATGACATGAGTTTATGTCCTGTGTCAACATGAACAAATGACACTACACTCGGTTATTTAATGCATTTGTAAACCATTAATAAAGTAAGGGTTATCATTGTTAACCGTTTGTTCATGTCTTGTTCATCATTGTTCATCAATGTTCATTCAAGGTAACTTTTGCATTTGTTAATGGTTGTTCATGTGCACTTATCGGAAAGTGTTACTAAAGTAGGATTGTTGAAAGTATTTTTTTTTTTTAGGAAACATTTGTTGTGCAAAAACAATAAAGGAAATGTATTGCTTTTGTTAAGGTATTTAAAAGCATTTGACAAATTTAATTACATCTTTATGACAGTATTTGACAAATTTAATGACATCTTTATGACAAGTCCAAATTGTACCACTGTACTTGAGGTCAAGAAAAATATTCATGACACTGTTAAGAATGCATTTGACATTGTTATAACAGGTCGTGACATCTTTATGACAAGTCCAAATTGTACCACTGTACTTGAGGTCAAGAAAAATATTCATGACACTGTTAAGAATGCATTTGACATTGTTATAACAGGTCGTGACATCTTTATGACAAGTCCAAATTGTACCACTGTACTTGAGGTCAAGAAAAATATTCATGACACTGTTATGAAAGTCTTTGACAGTGTTATAACACGTCATGACATCTTTATGACAAGTCCAAATTGTACCACTGTACTTGAGGGCAAGAAAAATATTCATGACACTGTTATGAATGCATTTGACAGTGTTAAAATACTTCATGACATCTTAATGACAAGTCCAAATTGTACCATTGTAGTTGAGGTCAAGGAAAATATTCATGACACAATTATAATGGTCTCATGACAACCAATGTCATAACCAACCACATATGACAGTTGTATTTAATGCTAACACATAAAGCTAAATAGTTTCTTCAGGTTTGATAATCAGGCCTGCTATGACATGTTTATGACAGGTTATGTTTCTGATTAACTGCGCCACAGCATGGTTTGGCAGTTGCTCCATAGCTGACTGGAAGGCCCTGCAACGGGTGGCGGAAACTGCCCAGCACATCACTTGTACCCAGCTCCCGGCCATTGTAGACCTCCAGCACAAGCGTTGTCTGCACAGGGTGTGCGGCATCATCAGGGACCCTTCACATCCATGCCACAAACTGTTTGCCCTCCTTCCATCAGGCAGGTGGTACAGGTCTCTTCATTCCCGCACCAGCAGGCTCAGGAACACTTTCTTTCCATCTGCTGTAACCCTGCTGAACTAGGTGACCCATCACTAACCACACCCACCATTTGTACTACTGGACTCTGATACTGCCTTGCAAAGTCTGAAGTTTTCAGTTGTTACAGGTACGTGTCTACCTCGGGAACCTCATTGCTGCTATCCCTGCATTTCAGTTGCACATGCTACCCTACTCCTTCAATTTTATTGTACTGTACTTGTTCAATTACAATAAAGTTGAATCTAATCTAATGTTGTCGTGATTAATGTCAAGTTGTCATAACAAAGACATTGACAGGTAATGTTGTCTCAGTTAATGTCAAGTTGTCACAACAAAGACTTGACAGGATATTTTGACTTAGTTAATGTAAAGTTGTCATAACAAAGACATTGACAGGTTGTGTTGACTCAGTTAATGTCAAGTTGTCATAACAAAGACATCCCAAACAATGTCAACATTGCATAAAAAATGACATAATCAACCGAATGACACCTAATGACAACATTCATAAATGTTCATAATGATTCCTTCATGTGTCATGTCATGGCTATGACAGTATCATGACAATGTCATGTCACTCTTATGCACACGCCTTCAAATAAAGTGGTACCAATGTTTTTTGGCAAAGTCTAATCTGGCCTTTCTATTCTTGAGGCTTATGAATGGTTTGCACCTTGTGGTGAACCCTCCGTATTTGCTCTTGAGAAGTCTTCTCTTGATGGTAGACTTTGATAATGATATGCCTACCTCCTGGAGAGTGTTCTTCACTTGGCTGGATGTTGTGAAGCAGTTTGTCTTTACCATAGAAAGGATCCTACGATCATCCACCGCTGTTGTGTTCCATGGACATCCAGGCCTTTTTGTGTTGCAGAGCTCAGCAGTGCATTCTTTTTTTCACAGAATGTACCAAAATGTTGATTTAGCCGCTCCTTATGTTCCTTCTATCTTTTTGATGGAATTCTTTTTGCAGCCCAAGGATGGCCTGTTTCACTTGCAGTGAGAGCTCTTTTGACCGCATGTTGTGGGTTCACAGCAACAGCTTCCAAGTGCAAATGCCACACCTGAAATAAACTCCAGACCTTTTACCTGCTTAATTGATGAAGAAATAATGAAGGAATAGCCCACACCTGTCCCTGAGACAGCTTTTGAGTCAATTGTCCAATTACTGTTGGTCCCCTTAAAAAAGAGGGGGCTGCATATTAAAGAGTTGTAATTCCTAAACCCTTCCTCCAATTTCGATGTGAATACCCTCAAATTAGAGCTGAGAAACTGCACTTTAAGCACATATTCGTTATTTAACATTAACTTGAATATACAGTTGTGCTCATAAGTTTGCATACCCTGGCAGAAATTGTGAAATTTTGGCATTGATTTGGAAAATATGACTGATCATGCAAAAAAAAAACTGTCTTTTATTTAAGGATAGTGATCATATGAATCCATTTATTATCACATAGTTGTTTGGCTGCTTTTTAAATCATAATGATAACAGAAATCACCCAAATGGCCCTGATAAAAAGTTACCATTGAATGTTTGGCCTTGTTACAGACACGCAAGGTGACACACACATGTTAAAATGGCAATTAAAGGTTAATTTCCCACACCTGTGGCTTTTTAAATTGCAATTAGTGTCTGTGTATAAATAGTCAAAGTTTCTTAGCTGTCACGTGGATGCACTGAGCAGGCTAGATACTGAGCCATGGGGAGCAGAACAGAACTGTCAAAAGACCTGCGTAACAAGGTAATGGCACTTTATAAAGATGGAAAAGGATATAAAAATATATCCAAAGCCTTGCAAATGCCAGTCAGTACTGTTCAATCACTTATTAAGAAGTGGAAAATTCAGGGATCTTTTGATACCAAGCCAAGATCAGGTAGACCAAGAAAGATTTCAGCCAAAACTGCCAGAAGAATTGTTCGGGATGCAAAGAAAAACCCACAGGTAACCTCAGGAGAAATACAGTCTGCTCTGGAAAAAGACGGTGTGGTTGTTTCAAGGAGCACAATATGATGATACTTGAACAAAAATTGCCAATGCCACAAAAAAGCTTGGTTACAATATGCCCGACAACACCTTGACACGCTTCACAGCTACTGGCACACTGTAATTTGGAGTGACGATACCAAAATAGAGCTTTATGGTCACAACCATAAGCGCTATGTTTGGAGAGGGGTCAACAAGGCCTATAGTGAACAGAATACCATCCCCACTGTGAAGCATGGTGGTGGCTCACTGATGTTTTGGGGGTGTGAGCTCTAAAGGCACGGTAAATGTTGTGAAAATTGATAGCAAGATGAATGCAGCAGGTTATCAATAAATAATTTTCTTCTTCACGAAAGCTGTGCATGGGACACACTTGGACTTTCCAGCACGACAATGACACTATGCACAAGGCCAAGTTGACCCCCCTGTGTTTACAGCAGAAAAAGGTGAAGGTTCTGGAGTGGCCATCACAGTCTCCTGACCTTAATATCATCGAGCCACTCTGGGGAGATCACAAATGTGCGGTTCATGCAAGACAACCAAAGATTTTGCATGACCTGGAGGAATTTTGCCAAGACGAATGGGCAACTACAGTTGAATATGAATCCCATTAGAAATAAAAGAAATGTGTTTTGCCTGCTCACTCATGTTTTCTTTACAAACGGTACATACATTTCCAATTCTTCAAGGGTATGCAAACTTTTGGGCACAACTGTATTCTAGTAAACAGCCAAAATAACAAAACTTGTGTCAGTGTCCAATTATTTCCGGACCTAACTGGACATTTCAATGAAACATGGACAAGCCCAAACATTGTCTACCCTGAAAGCATGTGTTTCAGACATAAGGAAGTAGAAGACAAAACATTTTTTTACTTTTAAACCCTGCAAAAAATGAATTGCTCATTTTAGAAAAAGAGATTTGCTATTAGATCTCCCAATGAAGCTCAATGATTATACTGCCACCTACCAAAAACCTGCGAGGGGCCTCAGTTTTACTCGGGACCCTGATCTCTTGATTAACATATAAAAAAAAATTCAAGAGCAGCTTTTTTCCCATCTCTGGGGCATTGCACAAATCTGAAATAATTTGGCAAAAAATTATACAGAAAAGCTAATTCCCCCAATTTCAAGATTAGACTAATGCAAAGCACTTTTCTCTTGCTACCCTAATAAGACAAATTAACTTCAATTAGTGCTAAGTAAGTCTGCGTGTATCTTAAAATGAAAACATTTGATCACATTACTCCAGTAGTAGCCTCTCTGCACTCGCCGCCTGTTGATGCTAGGGCTGATTTTAAGGCTTTACAACCTAAAAATAATTACATCCTATTTATCTCTCTGAACTGGTCCTGCTGTACGTCGTGAATTTATACACTCCAGTCACAAGACGCTAGCCTCCTTACAGTAGAGTTTTTAAAGAAAGAGGGCAAGGCAGGGCTTTCTCCCATAGAGCTCCATTATTGTGGAATGATCTGCCGATGAATGTGAGAGACAGACTCAGTCTCAACCTTTAAGTGTCTAGTAACGACTAATCTCTTCAGTAAAGTCTATAATTAAGTATAGTCTGGATGTAACGGCGGGGGGTCAGGAAAGGGAGCCAGGTGCAGGCAGCGTGCGTTCTCTTTGTATTTTATTTACAAACTAATACCAAACGGAAGGCATACATCAAAACTTGAAAGGAAAACACAGAACGTGTAGGGTCTAAACTGACACAGAATAACACTCCACCAACAACGCGCAACGTATATTCGACAAACTGGGGGGAGCAGAGGAGAAACATTTAAACACTGACTGATGGAATGATTGGGACCTGGTGTGCATGATTATGGGAGACAAGACAATGAAAGTTTCTGGGGTGAATTCATGAATGAATGGGAAACCGGGAGCGCACGGCACAACGACACTTGCCATCACCATACCCTGACACTGGACCAGGGTTGTGAAGGTGGATGGCAAGGCACTGAATTAACAAACCATCCTTGCTGTCTTTGCCTGTGTTTGCCTGGCAGTCTTCCCTCTCTACACTGGAATATTCAATGCTATTTGGGGATGAGCCACTGGCATGTTACCCCATGCCGTTCCTAATGCTCATGCAATGGTAGTGAATACCATGGGCTAAAATCTGCCCTCTGTCAGGGTGGTTTGCAGCTGGTTAGTCTTATGCTTGGCAAAGTAGACCAAAGATAAAGATTTTTACATTAGCACAAAGTAGGTTGTTTGTTGCACTTTTAAAATAAATTTAATAAATTTAATTTAAATAAATGAATTTTTTGGTTAATTCAGTGTCTAGAACTAACAACTTTAGTCTAATCACTGAATTGGCAATTGTTGCTTCTGTAACGGTAAGTACACATAATTTTTCATACATTTTGAGTGATTTCAGTAAAGTAGCAATTTCACAAAATATTACAGAAATCTAAATAGACATTCAGCATGCCTAAAAACTTCTGGGGTGATGACAGTTGGCCAGGGAAGTGTTATGAAGGTCCTGAAATTTATTTACTTTTAATCAACTTCCCATTTAACGAATAGAGGCATATTTCCATGCATTTATTAACATGGGTTATGTGATTAAGTTACTGTTTTGTCTTTGTAGACAGAGGTATGGATTGCAATCAACATTTAAAATATGACAAAAACCCACAGAACATTAATAGTATCGGCAAATACTGAAAATGTGTTGACATCAAAGCTTAGAGTTCCCACTCATGGAGAACTTTGTAGAATAATGAAAATCTGCAGCAAACCTGTTCTGTCACAACTATAATACCCAATTGGGGAACCCCTAATTGATTGACAGACTTTTTTTGACATCTGTAGGGTTAGCTAATAGCTGCAATCGCAATTCCCATGTGTGCACCACTAATGTCCAGTAGTACTCACAAAGTAGGTTCAACCGGATGATTTTGCCTGACATTGCCTCCCTCCTTCTGCAACGGCTTGAATGACCTCATTTATGCTGAGGTACTGTAGACTAGGGATAGGACGAATGAACCCAAAGCACTGTTCAGTTTTCTGAGCTCTGCTGTTTCGATGCAGCGTACAGTACCAGAAGCTCATTTTAAAGTACAACACCACGTGACCAATGACGTTCGACGCTTCGGACGTCACAAAATCCCCCTCGTGTTCCAGCAGGTCTCGTTTACTGAATGGCTGTTTTGAAACAGCGTGCATAAAAGGGTAATGAAATACGGTCACTTCGAGCGCTGTCAGTAGGAGTTTGAAACATGCATGCAAATGGAAATTAGAGAGAAGTATTTGAAAGAGCAAGTTAGTCAAGAGAGTCATAAAATAGAGCTAGTTATTTGATAGTAGTTATTGAACAGTAATTTGAGAGTTATACAAGAGAATAATTTAGAGTGTTGGTTAGCTATTATTTGAGAGTCACACAAAAGAGAAGGTAATTTGAGAATGAGACAAGATAATTATTAAGTGTTGCTTAGCTAGGTTCTTGGAAAGGGTAATAGGGTAGTGTGTTAGAGAGCAATGAAGAATGTGTGTATGACAGTGTTAATTTCATCAACAAAAATGGTGACGAAAATATTTTTTCAATACCTATTTATTTATCAGTGGCAGTTGATGAGGCAATAACTGAGTAAATAGAAACAGAAAAAACAAAAATGAAATGAAAAATACTTTTAATTTTAGTTGACAAAAACGAGGGCACAGGCAAAGACCATGGTGTTGTGCCTGGAGACGTGGGTATATCCTAATTTGTTAACTATCAATATGCTTTTAAATCTTCTGTTCTCCCCTCGTTCTTACATTTCAAACTGACATTTCCATCCATGTGAATTAAACTGCTTGAACAAAAATGCATGTACAATAAGCATTTTCCACTGGCAGATTACATTTTGGAAATTTCACACTTCTATGCTGTGCACAACGCTGTGCTTAAAATTTGAATAAATAGGCCTATTAGCAGGCAATATCAACATTGTAAGCAAAACATGATGATATTCCATTAGTCTTATTTAATATGATGTTATGTTTAGGCTACTATAGGTTAATGAGGCAATAATTGTGATTGGACTAAAATGTGACTAAAACATAAGGGCATTTTGTTGACTAAAATGGCTCACTGTGTCACAACGGGTTTGCGGGAGTAAGGAACCATGCGCAGGCATTTCTCACGTTCGTGTTTTTTTTTTAATGAAAACAAAACCAACCAAACAACGAACGGAAATGATAAGGCTAAACTGAATGAAAATAAAGTGCGCAACAGGCGTCTTAACAAGAACATTCAAACAGTTACCACAGCCAACACTCACCAAGAAACTCGACAACAAGAAACAATGATCCACAAATGCGGGGAGCAGAGGGGAAACATTAAAACACTTACAAACGATGTGATAGGGACCTGGTGTGCATGATTAGAGACATGTGACACAGACAAGTCCGGGATGTGTTCGTGAGTGATGGGAACTGCAGGTGCACGGAACGGTGGCGCTACTGCTCACCGTACCGTGACAGTACCCCCTCCCAAAGGCCCGGCCACCGGACGGGCCAACACGAACCCAGGCCCAAGGGAAGGGAGGCGGGGCAGCGCAGAACCCCCACCGGCACAAACCCGCCGAGGGGGCGGAACAGCCGAGACTAACCAGGGCGGCGGAGCCGTCGAGACAGGCCGGGGAGGCGGAGCCGGCGGAGGGTCAGGAGCCGGCAGAGGGCCAGGAGTCGGGAGACGGAGGGCCAGGAGCCGGGAGAGCCGGTGGAGGATCAGGAGCCAGCGGAGGATCAGGAGCCGGGAGAGCCGGCGGAGGGCCAGGAGCCGGGAGACCCGGCGGAGGTTGAGGAGCCGGGAGACCCGGCGGAGGGTCAGGAGCTGGGAGAGCCGGTGGAGGGTCAGGAGTCGGGAGAGCCGGCGGAGGGCCAGGAGAGGGCGCCGTGGCGGCTGGGCCAGGAGAGAGTGCTGTAGCGGCCGGGACAGGAGAGGGCGCCGTGGCGGCCGGGACAGGAGAGGGCGCGTGGCGGCCGGGACAGGAGAGGACGCCGGGGCGGCCGGGACAGGAAAGGGCGCCGGGGCGGCCGGGACAGGAAAGGGCGCCGGGGCGACCGGGACAGGAGAGGACGCCGGGGCGGCCGGGAAAGGAGAGGACGCCGGGGCGGCCGGGACAGGAGAGGGCGCCGGTGCGGCCGGAACAGGAGAGGGCGCTGGTGCGGCCGGAACAGGAGAGGGTGCCGCTGAGGCTAGGACTGGAGAGGGTGCTGCGGGACGAGACGGCAGCTCCAGGGCAGGCTCGGGCGGCGGCGACGGCCTGTCCCCTGCGGGCTCGGGCGGCGGCGGCCAGTCCTCTGCGGGCTCGGCCGACGGCCAGTCCTCTGCGGGCCCGAGGGGCGGCCAGTCCTCTGCGGGCCCGAGC
>JACXGI010007381.1:0-13600 GCA_016801175.1 Esox masquinongy
GTGCACCCTACCCGTGGAACAACATAACAGGCAAACATCGGGTGGACCCACCACGTCCCATATGGAAATTAAATATAATTATGCAATGCAAAATGTATGTAGAATATATGATGAATATATGTCGAGTATATTTAACTTAATTCAAAATACATTTCAGGTATCAAAATGTATTTCACCTTTTATTCTGAAATGTATTTAAAAATGTATACATACAGTATCTCACAAAAGTGAGTACACCCCTCACATTTTTGCAAATATTTGATTATATCTTTTCATGCGACAACACTGAAGAAATTACACTTTGCTACAATGTAAAGTAGTGAGTGTACAACTTGTATAACATTGTAAATTTGCTGCCCCCTCAAAATAACTCAACACACAGCCATTAATGTCTAAACCGCTGGCAACAAAATTGAGTACACCCCTAAGTGAAAATGTCCAAATTTGGCTCCGTAAGCGGAGCCGGCCTAGAAAAGCGAATGTGAGTGAGTGAGTGAGTGACCGACTGACTGACTCTTGTTAAATAGCGTAGTGGTTCTTTTTCAAAATAAAAACCATCATTGAAATATATAAGGTAATACAGTTAACAATCTGGTCTGTACATATTATGTTTAATGTCTGTTCCAATGTTATTCTTGTCTGTTCTCTTTCACAGACTAGATTTTTAACTATAGTGCCTTATACATTTCAATGATGGCTTTTATTGTGATAAAGAAAATCTGAGTGCTGCCAGCAGGCCAGCTGACAGTCTTGCCTGGGCCGGGACAACAAACCCGTTTGTCCCCACCTATCGGCGGGCCTGGCTGCCAGCATAATATCTGGCTGCTAAAATAACGCTAATGAAGCCTCGAATGGCCATCACTAGTCGTCACCTATATTGATAGATACCATATCTATGTCATTCACGAATGGCTAATTAGCTGTTAAAACGGTCAGTGGCAAAAGAGGATTTGTTCAGGATAGACAAAAACATCGCTGGCTACAACCTTGAGTAGCTACGTTATGGGAAGCCTAAAATGAAACTGTTTACTGTTATATTGCGACAATTTCTGGTGGATTTTCGAATTATGTCTCATGATTTGTTCAGGATAGACAAACACTTTGCTGGCTACACGATTCTCTCATCTTTTCACTTGACGAAAAAGTCTGTTATCGTCACCTATACTGATACAGTAGTTATTGTATGGAGGTAAACTTGTGGTGGAGATAAACTTAATAAGAAACGTTACTCAGTTTAACACAATAGTTAATGGTGTCTAACAAAATATTCAAACTAGTGGTTAACGACACAGCCTTCCACGTGGGCGACCCAGGTTTGATTCTCGAGAGGGCAGCCACAATAAACTCTTTGTATTGCGGGCCTACTACGCTGTACTAGACTTGCCTGGTTTCTTGTTTATAAATATATTTAAGCGGCCAATTTCAAACATTTTGACATATATTTACCAAATGTATTCAGGAATATATTTTCCAAATGTGTACGGAAATATATTTTCCAAATGTATTCAAAAATGTATTTATTTTCCGTATGGGGTGGAACAACATAGCAGGCGTGGACCCTACACGTGGAAAATCACAGCAACACCCTCTTGTGTAATGAGGCCTCCGTAGCAAATGCCGAGACGCCTCCTCCTCAGACTGAACTTAATCCGTACCAAAATTACAATACTTGATTTTTCAACATTGTGAAATAAAAACAGGGGTCTAGGTCATTTGCAACACTTTTTAGGTCATTTGTTTATTTCTGTTCAATAAAATACAAATCATTTGCACATAATTGCATTGTTTGCATTTTAAGCAGTGTCACAACGTTCTTAGAAACAATCAAATTTATTTATAAAGCCCATTTTACAACAGCAGTTGTGACAAAGAGCTTTTACAAAACACCCAACTTGAAACCCCAAGGAGTAAACAACAACAGCGTTGAATTTCAGTGGCTAGGAAAAACTCCCAGGTTCAGAGGGGTGACCAGTCCTCTTCTGGCTGTGCTGGGTGAACATTTTATATATTTAAAACTGTTGTATACAATAATTTAGTGCATATAGGAAATAAAGAGACAAGACTAAGCAAAAGTAATGTTCTAGAATTTCGAATCCTACAATGACATAGCAGGCAAACATGACGTGGACCCACCACGTGGAAACGACATAGCAGGCAAACATCATGTGGACCCACCACGTGGAAACGACATAGCAGGCAAACATCACGTGGACCCACCACGTGGAAACGACATAGCAGGCAAACATCACGTGGACCCACCACGTGGAAACAACATAGCAGGCAAACATCACGTGGACCCACCACGTGGAAACGACACAGCAGGCAAACATCATGTGGACCCTACAAAGCAGGCAAACATCACGTGGAAACGACATAGCAGGCAAACATCACGTGGACCCACCATGTGGAAACAACACAGGAGGCAAACATCATGTGGACCCTACAAAGCAGGCAAACATCACGTGGACCCACCACGTGGAAACGACATAGCAGGCAAACATCACGTGGACCCACCACGTGGAAAAAACATAGGAATAATCATAAGAATTGATCATCTGCTAGCGAGACTGAAAATGAACTTTTCCATGCCAGAAACAGTCGCAATATAACCGTATACAGTTTTAGGTTTAGCCAGTGAAGTTTTCGTCAATACGGAATAATTCACAACGCGTACTTCGCTTCGCCTGCGAGAAGAAACGAACTCGGGACCTACAGTTCATAAGTCTGCTTCTCTAACCACTACACTATTTAACAAGGGGTAGCCAGTCACTCAGTCAGTCAGTAAGAGACATTCGCTCTTCTTAGCCGGCTCCGCTTACACGGTCCAGCAAAAAGGAAAACATTACAGTCAAAAATTAAAAGAAATTGAAGACTCCATTGACCAAAATCAATTCTGGAAAAGAAGGAACACCATAAGCAAAACAAATTTTTGGAGCCGGGGACTTATTTCCCCAATACACATAAGAGTGGAGACAAACTGGACCCTAATAACTACCGAGGCATCTGTGCGAGCAGTAGCATGGGGAAGGTTTTCTGCAGCATCATCAATGCCCGAATGCTGGCCTTCCTTACGGTGATTTGGTAGGTAGCCAATTTGTCTTGAGTAAAGGACAAATTGGCTACCTACCAAATCACCACACTACTGATCATGTTTACATCCTACACACCCTAGTAGATCAACACATATAACAAAACAAACAAAAAAAGATTTTTGCATGCTTTATTGATTTTAAGAAAGCTTTTGATTCAATCTGGCAAGAGGGGTTATAATATGAAACTCTCCAAAGTAGTATCAGGGGTAAAGTCCACGACATGATCAAATGAATCCATGTCAAAAATAAGTGCGGAGCAAAAATCGGCAATAAAAGAACAGACCTCCTCACTCAAGGGCAAGGTGTTCACCAGGGATGCAACTTATCTCCAACGCTCGTCAATGTCTACATTAATGAGCTAGCGATAGTTGGAACAAACTGCAGCCCCTGGCCTCGCCCCAAACAACAAAGTAAAATTCCTGCTCTACGCAGACGATCTAGTGTTGCTGTCACCCACAGAGCAGGGTTTACAGGGTTTACAGAAGCATCTGGATCTGCTGGAGCAATACTGTCAGAACGGGGGCCTGACAGTAAACTAAAAAAAATCTAAAATAATGATCTTCCAGAAAAAACCCAGATCTCAGGAAAGCAGACATGTTCACTCTAGGAAACACCACACTAGAGCACACCCTATCCTATGATTACCTGGGGGTCAAAATCAGTGCCTCTGGAAAATTTGGTCTGGCAGTGAACACGCTAAAGAAGGCCTGTAGAGCCTTTTTTGCAATTAGAAGAAAACTCCACAAAATAGACATACTAATTAGAATCTGGACTAAAATATTTGATACCATAATCACACCAACAGTGCTACATGGAAGTGAAGTCTGGGGTCCATTCAGTCAGCATGACTGCACTAGATGGGACAAGCATCCAATGGAGGTCCTACATGCTGAATTCGGCAGAATTATACTGAATATACAAATAACACCACCCACCAATACAAGCAGGACAAAATTAGGTTGCCATCCTTTAATAGTAAACATCAAGAAAAGAACACTAAAATTTTGGATACATCTTAAACCAAGTCTCCAAGATACACTGCAATTTGAAGCACTGCAAACCCAACAAATGAACCCCAAAAAGAGTCCTTTCAGGCAGCTGGTCAGGAGACTTACTAACCAACTAACACCAAAGAATCGTTCCATCTCAGATCAACACTGCTTTACAATCACAATATTATTAGCTGTGACAGTAATGGATTCAAATGCAGTCCTCATGGGACATGTGGCATGTTTTCTTCAATATTAAAGATTACTGCATGTAGCGGGGTGTTGCGCTCTCTCCTCCGGGAGGCATGCGTAACAGTGACGATAACCTTTGAGTGGAATAAACTGATTTAACACTAGGCTCAACACCTGTGAGACTTACAGTACACTAATTGATAGGACATGAATACACAGTGACAGAAACCATCAAGAATGTACCAGGACAGATGTCCCTCGTTTAATTACAGCGTTTTCTTACCGTTGTAAGATCAGGTAGATTGCGTTAACATACGGTAGTTTGCACAAACTCTGATTGCACTAATCCAAACACATGGGGGAGCTAGAACACTGAAAATTTGTTCTTGAAAATCATTTTCTAAACGACAGTACGCACAATGTCCACAATGTTCTCCTAAAATAACAGGTTATAGCGAATTTAAAAGCGAAATATTTCAAGTTGCAACTTCATCACTGATATAATGTTTTAATAAAGAAATACACAAATAGCCTACACAGCAATAAAGAGTATTTGTTTAAACATTTGAATTATCTTAAGAAAAAATAAAATACAAACCAGAACTATTTGTTACGATCATAGTTACGCCATAAGTACGGCATGGTAGAAAATCATCTTATGACAGTTGGCGAATATGCTGTCAGACTCTTACTGTATTTAATAGACAAATGCGTCAGTTGTTTATTTGTTGCATCAACTCATTTGTGTTATCAAATAAGCCAATATGGCCGTTAAAATTCCTGAATTCCAACCCTATAGAATAGCTACCAAACATATGTTTTTAATAGCCATACTGTATAATAGCCTACATTTAAACAGCAATAAAACAAGTTTTATGATCCAACAAATGTTTTTTATTTAACTTAGTCAGCATAATGAACTCTTCACAGTCTTTGGGAACTGAGCATACAGTATAGGTGACACCAGAGACGTTGCTATGATCTCATTGTCCTCTGGGTTCATTTTCTTAATCGATCCTCTTCCTCTTTTTAACAGCAATAAGCCCTAATCGTGGCAACCGAATTGTGGCGTTTGCTTGCCAGACTCCAACCCTTTAGGCCTGGGCGTCCGGGGCTTTAACCTCGGATCTTTAATGAATATCCCCGGATCTCAAATTGACCAAAAATTATAATAATAAAAAAATAGCCCCCGATCTATTGATCTATAATTCCGATTATGACAATGTAGATGTGTATGCCGCTGGCGTGTACATCGAAATTTTCCTTCTGTACTTTCTGTCCCGGGCGGGGCGGGTGGGTGGGCTAAGCCCGGAATGTTTTGTGATCCTAGCGACGCCTCTGCTCCAACCTTTATACTAATAATCTGAATTAGTATTTTTAAGTAGGCAGACGGATTCTAAAATCAACTCCTAATAAACTGTATACAAATACAAATAAAAATATTATTTTGATTGAGCATAAAAACAAAATAAAAAGCCAAAATCTCAGCTTTCTGCGATTTTGAAATTGCAAATGTTCAAATTGCGATTCCAGATTATTAGTATGAAGGTTGGAGTCTGGCAAGCGATCCACACATAGCCTATCCTCCCCTACCTGTTGCTGTTTTAAGATAAAGGTTTACAATTCAAATGTCCAGCTGTATGTCTCAAATCGGTCAATCAAACTATACAACACTGTTCTGTTCATGCCTCTCACTCGTCCCAATTTATTAAAAGTGAGTATTCTTAATTCCGTCATAGCTAACGAAAGTAATAGCCACAACCCAATATAGCAACAACCTGCGCGGGTCAGGGGAAACGATAATAGCTGTGCTGGTACTCTGAACATCAAATTAACCAGTCAGAAACATGAAGATGCGGCGTAGAGCCCACTGCAAAAGAAATGCCGAGTACAGCTTGCTGTTAAGGAGAGGAAGAGGATCGATTAAGAAAATGAACCCAGAGGACAATGAGATAGAGACTAGGGATGATTTGGTGCCAAAAATAAATCATCTTCTGTTGTTTGGGAATATTTCAGGTTCCAGAGAGAGGTCACAAATTAATGTAGGCTTAACATATTAAAAACCGGTAAGACGGTGATTAGAAAAACACACGGCATCACAACAAATCCATGAACAATGTGTGGCAAAGAAGTCTCCCCTGGGGGTTGGGCGGGTGCTAACCCGGAATGTTTTGTGATCCTAGCAGCGCCTCTGGTCAAGGATATCATTTTCATTTTGTATCACTAATAGTGAATTACTGTGATACCTTTGATGAATTACATAAGAAGCTGGATCATCTTAATGGTTCTATAAAATAATTAGCGAAATGTCTTATTCAGACAGATTAAATGTTTCATATTTTGTTTATCTCCTAAAAAAAGGAATTTTATGAATAAGATTGCAATACCTGTGTTTAGAGGTAAAACGGATTTTGTCGCGCTGCATGTGATCAGCTATGTCATCAACATTACACTTCTCTCATTGTTAAGTTAATTCACAGGGAGCGTCATCCTTTATCTGGGGGCATCGCCCATTAAGAGTGATTTGCGTCTACCTGAATACTCTCTGGCCACCTGGCTGTCGCAATTATTACATTGCCAGATCGAAATAATGTAAGCCACATCGCAATTATTTTTATAGACAAGGATCTTTTTGCACAATGTTTTGATTTCAAAATCATGTGTCCAATCTGAAAAACGGATTTTATATTTACTGTACACCTGAATTCATTAACACATGGTTAAAACGTTTTTCTCATGTAATATTTTATTTTAATCATAATATATAGTATATATATTATAATATATATCCCACTTTATTCATAATATATATCCCACTTTACCTAACAAAATGTCCCATTCAAAAAGAATAGCCTACATAAAAGGATTATTTATAAGAACACGGGCAATAATATTTTCATTAGTTTTTTAGGCCCTACAAATGTACTAAATGAAAATTACACAACACTTAAATTATTCAAAATAATTCCATTAGAATTTAGTTTCCATTTCCATCTCATTTTGATGATGTACAAGGTAAAATAAGAGACATTGTCGACCAGTTTGCTACGATCAAAGGATATCGGCATGAATAGCCTTACAAAGGCCTAAAGCACGGTTGCTTGATAAACAAACACAATATGTTTGATAAATAAATAAAGGAAAGGATGATTTACAGCAGACTACACTGTCATGGTGCCACCCGTGATCATGCCAGCCTCCGGCTGCTGGTGCCGCATTCACCGTGCCGCATTCACGGTCTCCACTATTATGCACACCTGTTCTTGATCACACCACCCAGGACTTCCCATCATTATGCACACCAAATCCTCAGTACTAGGCCTACAGCTAAGGAAAGCTGTGCAACAGGGTTTATGTTAGCCGGCAAAGGCTTTTCGCCAGTATCAGGTGTATTCTGCCAGATGAAAATATCAACTGCCAAAATGTCTGGTGGGAAATATGCCAAATGAATAAGTAAATAGATTAATAGCATGTTAAATAGCCTAATATTGTGTGACCTGTATGATCTGTTGCTAAGAAAACAGCAAGCCTCCGCTCACTCTCACAATAAGACATTACTGAGTCATGTGACTAAGTCATGTGACTAAGTCATGTGACTACGCATAGTCAAATCAACATCCTCACCAAATAAATAAGAACGAACTCACAACAACCAGTCACATTTACTCATACGACCAAGAAGCAAGCAAAAATGCCAGGAGGAACAATACAATCAGGATTGAACAGGCTTCCCCAGAGATTCCAGCCAAGCTGCTGGACCTAAACGCACACTCAAAGGCATCGCCAGCTAGGCCACTGAATCTGAACATGCTTCACACCAGCAGAAACGATCTAAAGCAAACAATAATTATAATAAATATCTATAAACAGGCCCAGCAACAGGATTAAGTTTGTTTATCGATCTCCTCTGGCTGTGTTTTAGTCATAAATACAAGTGAAAACAAAAACACTAAGCTCCATTGAGACCACTCATGGTGCCGGCCCAAACAGTAAAAATACACAAAAATCCATCAAACATTCCAAAGTTGCTTACTGTTTGAAGACAATTTCCATCCTCCTTTCTTTTTTTGAAAAATTCTTTGTTTTAGTAAATTTGACACCACATCTATTTCTTCTCCATCTGCCATACGGCCAAAAGTAAAAATCTAAACAACAAATCTAAAGCACTACTGCTCAAAATGAAAAGTATCAAACAACCGGAGATAATGCTAGGTCAGGTGTGAGCTAGTTTTCTTCAGTTAGCTAACTGCCACTCCTATCAGCAACATGAAAAATGCTGACGTAAGGCTAGGCCAGCTAGAAGACTCTGGTGTGTCAAAGAATCCACCCAACACGGAAAACACGAAATCTGATTGGTTAATTAATATGACAATAAACAACATGGACCCGTTCGCTTCAATAGCAGAGGGGATTCACTCCAAATTCTGAAGGCCTCCAGTTTACCCGGAGACAGCACAGTTGAAAAATCTGATTGGATAAAAGCTTTCATTTATATGAGCTGCACGGGAAGCAGCACAACAGAGAGAGAGTAGAATTGAAATTACGTTAATAGACTGATGTGAATGAACTTTGTGAAATAGATATAGCATTAATGAAAACATATGCAATCTCCCAGATGAAGCAATCTACCTGACCTCACTGCAGTAAGAAAACACAGTAATTAGCTGAGCGACATATGTGATTTAAGTGCTCCCTTAATTCTGAGCAGTGCAGTAAAAGACAAGATATCAAATGTTAAAACTGAATAATGTTATTGTTTTTTGAAAAATATATGTCCACTTTGAATATGAATCCAGCAACATATTTAAAAAAAAGCTGGGACAGGGGCAACAAAAGTTGTGTAATGCTAAAAAAATAAATAAATACTCCACCCATAGCACTGGCCACAATGCAAATGACTGTATATGACATACATATTGACTCATACAGATAAAACTATTCTATACGCCGCAGTGAATGTAATGTAAGAAATGTTCAGGAGAGTGTAAAGTGAAAATATGCTGGAAAATCTAGGAGCTCTTTATTTGCAATTGTTGCTGGCGTTGTACTCCACCCATACCATGAGCCACAATGTAAGTCAATGGATATGAAATACATACTGACTCATACAGAAAAAAATATTCTGTACGCCACAGTGAATGTATTGTAAGAAATGTTCAGGAGACTTTATAGTGAAAATATGCCACCACGTCTGGACGGAGAGGCTAGAAAGACCATTCAGTATGTTTTCATATCAGGCTTACAGTGTTATTGTGCAATAGCGCATATTGGAAATGAAGAGGCAGGAGTAATGTTAAAGTTATTGTTTGAAATTCGACCCTCTGGAGTTTAGGGTTTCCTGTACCAATAATTAGGAAGTTTAGTGTATGTCGTCAGATGTAACAGTTCACCATTGCAGAAGTCAGCAAAGCGCAGGAAGTCTAGGTAACGTTTCCCCTTCACAGGATTCAAGCCAATGACAGGGTAGCCTTCAGACACCAGCATGGGAAAGCTCTGGAGATCACAGCCAGGTAATGCACCACCTACAGAGAGAGAGAGAGAGAGAGACAGGGGGAGAGAGAGAGAGAGAAAGGGGAATGGGGGAAAGAGAGAAATTGATTAGTGGACTAGGTGTCTATGTCCAGCACAGGAGGCTAGTCTATCACTGGGCTTTACCCAATTCTGTCTCTTCAATGCTGAGCATCCTTAACCTCTTTTATTGGCTATGACTATATTGGATGCAAATTCAGTCCTAATGGGACATGGAAGGTTTTAGAGCAGTAGGAGGCTATATGGCTACCAACAGTGGGACAATGCACCAACCCCTTATTGCACATCACACAGATTCTGACGGTCAGCAATTTAGGACTTGTCTTGTGGCCAAATACTACACTGCCAAAAAAGGGTCCTTGGCTCACATTTTCTTTCAGCTCTAACTGCACATATCCTTTCCAGTAACCATTTGTCTGTGCCCCAATTCTGACTTACACCCCAGACAAATGGCTACTGGAAAGGATATGTGCAATTAGAGCTGAAAGAAAAAAAACTACTACAGCATACAAAAACTGTAAAAATAGCCTGTAAAAATGGTTAAATACATTAGCAAAATAACATCAGTTTTGCTAGTGCTTAACTACAATAGTAACTTCCCAGTCACGTCAAGTGCCAGCTGTAGTGGTATCAGAGGTCACGCTAGACTTGTGTGACCTCTGTGACCGCCAATATAACTGTTAGTATTCCAGAATTCCTCTCCTGGAGCCATCACCTTATCGTGGTGGAGAGGTTTGTGGCTGAGGGCTGTGTTGTCTGGGCCTTGGTGCTCCTGGTAGGGTTTCCCATGGCAAAGTGGTCTCAGGGGAGGAGCCAGACTAAGAATGGTTCAAAAATCCCCTATGCACAAGCGAGGAAGAGAAGGTATTACCCTGCCCGGAGGAAGCCTGGGGCCCCTGTCTGGAGCCAGGCCCAGAGGGAGGGCTCACCAGCGAGCGCCTGGTGGCCGGGTTTGCCACGGAGCCCGGTCGGGAATAGCCCGAAAAAGCAACGTGGCACCCCCCTCTCCATCCTATGGGCCCACCACTCATGGGAGGAACCACTAGGGTCGGGTGCGCTGCTATATGGGTGGCAGTGAAGGCCAGGGGCCTCGACGGACCAGACCCGTGCGGCCGGGGCTGGCTCTGGAGACATGGAACGTCACCTCTCTGTGGAGGAAGGAGCCGGAACTTGTGGGGGAGGTGGAGCACTATTGGTTAGATCTGGTGGGGCTTACATCCACGCACAGTCTCGGTTCTGGAACCGTACTCCTGGTTAGGGGATGGACTCCATTCTTCTCTGGAGTTGCCCAGGGTGTGAGGCGCCAGGCGGGGGTTGGGATACTCACAAGCCCCCGGTGGATGAGAGGGTCACCTCTCTACGCCTACGTGTTGTGGGGGGGGAAACACTGACTGTTGTTTGCGCATATGCCCCGAACAGCAGTTCGGAGTATTTGGCCTTCTTGGAGATCCTGAATAGAGTCCTGTATGGGGCTCCAGTAGGGGACTCCATAATTCTGCTGGGGGACTTCAACGCGCACGTGGGCAATGATGGAGATACCTGGAGAGGCGTGATAGGGAGGAACGGCCTCCCTGATCTGAACTCGAATGGTCGTTTGTTGTTAGAGTTCTGTGCTAGTCATGGATTATCTATAACGAACACCATGTTCGAACATAAGGATGCTCATAAGTGTACGTAGTACCAGAGCACCCTAGGCCGAAGGTCGATGGTTGATTTTGTGATCGTGTCATCGGATCTGAGGCCACATGTTTTGGACACTCGGGTAAAGGGAGGGGCGGAGCTATCAACCGATCACCATCTGGTGGTGAGTTGGGTCAGGGGGTGGGGGAAGACTCTGGACAGACCGGGAAAGCCCAAACGGGTAGTGCAGGTGAACTGGGAACGTCTGGAGGAGGCCCCCGTCCGAAAGACCTTCAACTCACACCTCCGGCGAAGCTTTTCTGGCATCCCTGTGGAGGTTTGGGGCATTGAACATGAGTGGTCGATGTTCAAAGCCTCCATTGCCGAAGCTGCGGTGGGGAGCTGTGGTCTAAAGGTCTTAGATGCATCAAGGGGCGGTAACCCTCAAACACCCTGGTGGACACCGGTGGTCAGGGAAGCAGTCCAACTGAAGAAGGAGGCCTTCCTGGATATGTTATCCCGGAGGACTCCAGAGACGTTTGCAGTGTACCGACGGACCCGAAAGGCTGCGACCTCTGCTGTGAAAGAGGCAAAACAGCGGGTATGGGAGGAGTTCGGGGAAGCCATGGAGAAGGACTTTCGGTCGGCACCAAGGTGCTTCTGGAAAACCATCCGCCACCTCAGGAGGGGAAAACGGGGAACCATCCAAGCTGGGTACAGTAAGGATGGGACACTGTTGACCTCAACTGAGGAGGTAATTGGGCGATGGAAGGAACACTTTGAGGAACTCCTAAATCCCACTAACACGCCCTCTATAGTGGTGGAAGAGCTGGAGGCTGATGGGGAAACATCGTCAATCTCCTTGGCAGAAATCACTGAGGTAGTCAAACAACTCCACAATGGCAAAGCTCTGGGGATTGACGAGATCCATCCAGAAATGTTGAAACCTTTGGGTGTGGAGTGTGGGCAATGTGGGTGGATTGTTTTCCTGCCTGTTGGGCCCTGTCCGGGGCCTCCCCCGGATAGGGCCACAGTGTCACCGGACCCCCCTGTCTCAGCCCCAAGGTCTTACGCTGCTATATTATTGTGCTGGGGGAGTAGGGTCAGTTCTCCTTCTCCACTATTAATCCTTGTAGATCTAAGGAATGCGTTTTCTAAATTTTTCCTGTCTCCTGCCGTTTTAAACAGGACATGAGGTCCTGGCCCACACCTGAGAAGTACCAGGCTTGAAAGACCCGTTGCTGTCCCGGTCCAAAGTCCTCCGGGTTGTGTTGCAGATCAAGACGATACCTGACAATTTCAGCTGACACCTCCCCCTCCCCGTGTTGTCCCTGTCCTTGTTCATCTGGTCATGCTTCCAACCTGGACTAAGTTTAAATAGACTCTGGACTCAGCCCACGTGCACTTATTCATTATTACAATTTGTACTCTTAATATGTTCACCTGGCACAGTCAGAAGAGGACTGGTCACCCCTCTGAGCCTGGGTCCTCTCTAGGTTTCTTCCTAAATTTTGGCCTTCTTAGGGAGTTTTTCCTAGCCACTGAAATTCAACACTACTGTTGTTTGCTCCTTGGGGTTTTAAGGCCGGGTGTTTTGTAAAAGCACTTTGTGACAACTGCTGATGTAAATAGGGCTTTATAAATAAATTTGATTGATTGATTAATTGATTGATTGATTAATTGGAGGGGATGTCTTGGATGACATGCCTCTTCAACATTGTGTGGGAGTCGGGGACAGTGCCAAAGGAGTGGCGGACCGGGGTGGTTGTTCCCCTGTTCAAAAAGGGGGACCAGAGGGTGTGTGCCAATTACATGGGTATCACACTTCTCACCCTCCCTGGGAAAGTCTACTCAAAGGTACTGGAAAGGAGGATTCGGCAGATAGTCGAACCTCAGAATGAAGAGGAACAATGCGGATTCCGTCCTGGTCGCGGAACAACCGACCAGCTCTTTACTCTTGCAAAGATCCTGGAGGGGGCCTGGGAATATGCCTATCTAAGTCTACATGTGTTCTGTGGATCTGGAGAAGGCGTATGACCAGGTCCCCCAGGAGATACTGTGGGAGGTGCTGCGGGAGTATGGAGTGAGGAGGTCCCTTCTGAGAGCTATCCAATCCCTGTACGTCCAAAGTGAGAGCTGTGTTCGTGTTCTCGATAGTAAATCGGACTTGTTCCATGC
>JACXGI010007381.1:13700-37560 GCA_016801175.1 Esox masquinongy
TTGCGGATGATGTGGTCCTGATGGCATCATCGGCCTGTGACCTTCAGCACTCACTGGACCGGTTTGCAGCCGAGTGTGAAGCGGTTGGGATGAGGATTAGCACCTCTAAATCTGAGGCCATGGTTCTCAGCAGGAAACCGATGGAGTGCCTCCTCCGGGTAGGGAATGAGGCGTTACCCCAAGTAAAGGAGTTCAAGTAACTTGGGGTCTTGTTCGCGAGTGAGGGGACAATGGAGCGAGAGCTTGGCCGGAGAATCGGAGCAGCGGGGGCGGTATTGCATTCGCTTTACCGCACCGTTCTGACGAAAAGAGAGCTGAGCCGGAAGGCAAAGCTCTCGATATACCGGTCAATTTTCGTTCCTACCCTATGGTCATAAAGGCTGGGTTATGACCAAAAGAACTAGATCGCGAGTACAAGCGGCTGAAATGGGTTTTCTCAGAAGGGTGGCTGGCATCTCCCTTAGAGATAGGGTGAGAAGTTCAGTCATCCGTGAGGAACTCGGAGTAGAGACGCTGCTCTTTTGCATCGAAAGGGGCCAGTTCAGGTGGTTCGGGCATCTGGTAAGGATGCCCCTAGGACATCTCCCTAGGGAGGTGTTCCAGGCACGTCCAGCTGGGAGGAGACCTCGGGGTAGGCCCAGGACTAGGTGGAGAGATTATATTTCGACACTGGCCTGGGAACGCCTCGGGATCCCCCAGTCAGAGCTGGCAAATGTGGCTCAGGAAAGGGAGTTTGGGGTCCCCTGTTGGAGCTGCTGCCCCCGCGACCCGATACTGGATAAGCGGATGAAGATGATGATGTATTCCAGAATTCCGGCCATATAGAACAGCTACCGGACATAGGTTTTAAATAGCCATATAATAGCTTACATTTAAAGCAATAAAACACAAACAAACACATACGCAATGATTAGGGGTGTAACGATGCCAACGCCTTCACATGAACTGTATACGATCAGTTGCATGGATATGGTGGAGGTGATAACAGCATGGACACAGTAAATGAGTGCTGTCACTCATTTAAATTTATAGGCACAGACCATTTGCTGAAACTCTAAACCATTTGCTCTAAACTTCAGTATGTTTAAATCTAGTCTGGGATTGTTTTGCAATGCACCGTAATGTAACCTAACCTAATTTCGCAACATTATTATTTAATACACAAACGCGTTTCAGTTGCTTATTTGACGCATATGATCGACCAAAGGGAAAAACACTCAAGCTTGTGGAAAATACTTACACTAATAAGTCGAATTTTGTCTTTTCGAACCATACCGTATTTCCTAAATAGATAATGCGCATTAAAATGTATGGACATAAATGTTGTCCCATTGCACATTAAACGTTGAAATACGTTTTGCTACGTGAGGAAGGTAAAAAAATTTAAACTAGGGCAATTTCAAATAACTACGCTTCTGTGGTATTGTTGGCCTCAGTAGCACCATCACTTGTTTTTTTTTTTTTTAAATCCCAGCCCCGGGATTTCCACTTCGCATTCAACATTTCGGAGTCGCATACTGGAGTTTCTGCCGGACCGTACATTCACTCTATTTGCTATTTCGCAATTAATTTAAATCAAGGGAGGCGTGGCGAGCAAGTGGTAAAGAAAGTGATCAGATTTTACAACTTTATGCAAATCACCTCCTCAGCCAGTTGCTGAGGACTGACCGATCACGGGATTTTGTGTAGGTGGTTGTGAAATGGGCTCCTTACAATTAAAAGAAAATAAGCAGAACTGCTTTTGTGATCGTAAAAAACAAGAATAAAAAAAAGAAAAACATTTAGTAGCAGTGATGGGATTCCCTGAGCTGTACGATTGCACACTACTTTCCTACAGCGACGCAAACAAAACATATGCAGCGTGGAGACAGGTGGCCGAGATGGTGCTTCTTGTGTCAATATTAGATATGTTAGCTGACTGGTGGCTACCTAACTCTAGCAAGCTGGTTTGCTAGCTAGCATTGCGGGTTGTAAGAATTACATCAATGAGGCATAATAATTGAGCAGCGATATATAACATGTAAAAATGTATTAAAATACGTTTCTATTCCAATTTTAACCATTGTAATAATCTGACGACCCTTCATACAAATTTGCTATGCTCAAACCTTAATACACAGCTTACCTGCTGTTATGACGTTGGTTTACCCACAAGTATGCTACAGGAGGGAGTGTGCGGCTTTGAGTCTCGCGCCACACTTAGTCACATGACCAAACACTGAGTAACGACTTCCTGTAACTTAGAGCGAGTTGGCCATAGCAGATCATATAGGTCACAATATTAGGCTATTTAATATGCTATTAATATATTTCTTCATTTGGCATATTTCCCCCCGGACATTTTGACGGATGATATTTTCATCAGCCGGACAACTACACCTGATACCCGCGAAAAGTCGGCATTTGCTGGCTAACGTAAACCCTGAGTGGTAAGCATCATTTCACCGGTGTGCTAGTCATCTTTCTGGTTGTAATCCGATTTCTAGAAGCCATGAGTTAACCAGCACACCCAGGAAATGATGCTTGCAAATATAGCTAACGTTTGCTATTTAAGAGCTGTTACTACCCCACCAGAACTTGTTTAAGTTGAAGTCACAAAACCTCAGTAATTAACTTGGTGACAGGTTAACTAGCAACGATGCAAGCTAACAACATTTGATAGTTATTAGCTGGCTACGATTAGCTCATCACTGTCAGACACTTTCTACTTGTCTTGTTAGCAGTAATCCAAAGTACCCTTTAAGCTAGCCTAACAGGGTACGGCTTTTTGTTAACTATCTTAACCGTTACTAATGTACACAACTAACTCAGTTTTTCCAAAACTTAAAACATGATCACACGGTAGGTAGCATGTTCATATTAATATAAGTGGCCTAGGGGATAACCTAATGCCATACTGTACATCATGAATAACTTAAATAATAAGTTACCTAACATCTTACCACAAATCATACAAAATGATGTTTGCTACAAACATTAACATGGCTCTAGCGACGACTCTCCTTCGCGAGGAAAGAAAACTATAAAGGATCCACTTTTGCTTAGCCAATCAATTATTGAAATGAGAAACTACAAAGGCTGATTTGAAGAGAAGAAATCTGAACCTGATCATATTCTCGTTAGCCCTGGAGAGATATACACGAAATTAATAATATACGTGGCCTAGACCACACAGTAAACTACTAGGTCGTATTCCTCTCTTATTTATCCACACCCACAGTTACAAGATTGTGGCCTAGACAGGGAGTAACTACTAGGTCTCATTTGACTACCCGGGCAACTGCGGTATTGATTCCAATCGTTTAAATTGAGTTTTTTACGACTCACATAGTTCATCTGTATCCAAAACCAAGAAGTCCTACGCTGTTTTCGCAGTTAGCCAGTTAGCTTATAAGCTCCAACAAAAACAGGAGAATCAGTAAGGTAGAATCGGTAAAGTAATCCATCCACGGTCACCAAACCAAGGTAGAAGCTGTTATAAGAGGAAAGCAAGGCAGCAGCAACGACCGACCGTACAAGTTACGAATATGTCTCAGTCATACTTCCGGTTATAATTTCTACACAATTTACCCAGAATTCCACAACATAGTCACGTGACTTCCTGTCCACGAATAGCAAATAATAGTCTGAATCTCAAATTGCTTAGGAAGTAATTTTTTACTAGGTTAAAAGTTGGACACTGTGGGTTGAAGAAGTATATTATGGGTAAGTATATGTCAGGAAGATGTGACTTCTCTAATAATATATTTTTTTATTTCTTGAATAACACATTGTAAAGAACACAGTAAGGAATATAGAACACCCCATATCAATAACCAACAAAAAGATAAAAATAAAATACATAATAGAGAAATAAAAACATTTAAATGACCAAAAATAAAATAAATTGCCTTACATCACAATTAGTTTACATCGAAACACACATTGTAAAGATTTCTTCAATAAGGTATATCTGCAGACCACAAGTCAGGGGTGTTACTTAATATGGGGGTTCCTGAATATTAAGTTACGCCCACTGAATATTAAGTTACGCCCACTGATGTTCGCCATTGGTCAGTTTAAATAGGAGTTCCTCAATATTAAGTTACGCCCACTGATGTTCGCCATTGGTCAGTTTGGGGACATCCTGTTTTGACACACGGTTCGACACTAGGTGTCATGTATGGGTATGACATCATTACGTTGAGTGTGCTAATGGAGGAAGAAGAGTTAACTAACGTTACAACTTTATCTCAGAGTCCCATTGATTTCATTCAATATCTTTTGTCAAGATTTAAGGTTCAAGCAGTTCAAGCATTGATATAGAAAACAAAAGTGTTTGCTTTGACTACATGTTGAAAAAGCACTCTAGTCTGATTATCAATTTATAACATTTTTGACATGAATTTTTCTGGATTTTTTAGTTGTTATTCTGTCTCTCACTGTTCAAATAAACCTACAATTAAAATTATACACTGATAATTTCTTTGTCAGTGGGCAAACGTACAAAATCAGTAGGGGAACAAATTTTCTTTTCCCTCACTGTAGCTAGGGGTTGTCATATGGAAGCACTTACCGAAATCTTCATCATTGACCCTGTAATTCTTCCTTCATAAACGCATGCGCTAAATCAAAAACACCCCTCCAATGGAGCCCTCATATTAAGTTGTGCCGATATACCCTCCTCGATTTCTTTGATAATTTTTTATTTATACCTTTTAGGGATATATAATGTTCCAAGTCAGTTAGGAAGTTTTTGAAGAGTGGATTTTTTTCTCATGGATTTCATCTAATGAATAAAATAATTGCCTAATAAAATCAGTAAATTCATAGTGTATTGGTAATCACTATGTGTGTGAAATAAAAAATAATTTCACATTTAGTAATGTTTATAGGAGCACACATCCTATCACTAATATATATTTTCTAGTCAGTCCAAAAGGTTCTACAATATGAGCACTCATAGAATAAATGCTCCAAAGCCTCATTCTTGCAATTCACAGACACCACATTCACTTTTTACATTAATTATATACTTAGAGATGAGATCATTACAGGGACAACATCTGTGGAGAATCTTGTAAGACACCTCTCTCACTTCATTAGTCATCAAGAATTTGTGTAGATTAATCCATGCATGCTGCCATTTCACATCAAATACAGATGCCCATTGGAATGTAACTGCATGGGTATATAGGTGATGGGGAATCCCCTGTGGTAGTCATATCTGTCCTATCCTTCAAAGATGGACTTCTTTAAAAGGTTTTCTTCCAGGGAGAATCAAACCCACAACTTAATGTGGTCATCCAACTGAGCTCCTAAGGTGATAGGGCACTCACTGTGGAAGTCATATATGACCTGTCCATCATTGATGGACTTCTGCAAAAGGCTTTCTATCCTTGACCGGGAGAATCGAACCCATGAACTCATTTATAGCATTACAAGCATATGCTAAACCAACTGAGCTACCAAGGAAATGGGGCAATAGCTGTGGAAGTCATATATGTCATGGGTCTGATACCCCCCTGGTCAAGGGATGAAAGCCTTTTAAAGAAGTCCAACTTTGAAGGATAGGACATATAAGACTCCCACAGTTATTGCCTCATTGGTGGTCATTGCTGTGTGTTGTCATAGTGTTGGTACTGCGTTACAGTGTTGGTGTTTAATCGTTGCAGTTGGTGGCCGTTGCTGTGTGTTGGCTAACGTTGCTGTGTTGGTGTTGCTGTGTGTTGTTGTGTGCGCTAAGATCATGTGCTGTCCACAGGGTATGGCATGGCGTTGCAAAATGGAGTGATAGCCTTCCTTCTTCAAGATATACTTTGCCCTGTACAAATTTCCCACTGATGTCATTGAGCCCATAGATAATAGAACAGTAGATGGGCGAATGTCATGTACTGGCATCTGTGGGCTGACAAGAGTACTACACCAACTGCACTGCCCTCTATTGGCTGACAACAGTACTACACAAACTGCACTGCCCTCTATTGGCTGACAACAGTACTACACCACCTGCACTGCCCTCTGTTGGCTGACAACATTACTACACACTGTACTGCCCTAAGTTGGCTGACATTACTACACCACCTGCCCTGCCCTCTGTTGGCGGACAGCATTACTACACCCTGAACTATGCTCTATTGGCAGACAACGTTACTACACCATGTACTGCCCTCTTTTGGCTGACAACAGTACTACACCACCTGCCCTGCCCTCTGTTGGCGGACAACATTACTACACCCTGGACTATGCTCTATTGCAAGGGTATCAAATCGGTTCCACCGAGGGCCGAGTGTCTACAGGTTTAAGGTATTTCCTGTAAATTGGTTCCCATGTCAGAATTAAACAACAAGGTGAGGTTATAAACTAACCAAATAGTGACCTAATTAATCAATAAAGTAGAAGGTGAGAGTGAATACCTGCACACTCATCCCTCTGTGGAACCAGTTAGAAAACTCTGCTTGACTGGCTGACAACATAACTACACCCTCTGCCCTCTGTTTGCTGACAAGAATAGTACACCCTGCACTATGCTGTATTCTGACATTTCTACATCATGTACTGCCCTTTGTTGGCTAACAAACAAAGACAACATTACTACACCCTGCACTGCCCTCATAAGGCTGAAAACATTACTACCCTATGTACTGCCCTTTGTTGGCAGACAATTGTATTACACCCTGCACTGCCCTCTGTTATCGTACATTACTACACCCTGCACTGTCCACTAAAGGCTGACAACATTACTACCCTATGTACTGCCCTCTGTTGGTAGACAATATTACTACACCCTGCACTGCCCTCTGTTGGCTGACAACATTACTACACCATGTACTGCCCTTTTAAGGCTGACAACATTAGTACACCATACACTGCCCTCTGTTGGCTGACGACATTACTACACAGAAGTAATCTATATTGCCTGACATCATTATTAAACACTGTACTATGCTCTAATGGCAGACAACATTACTAAGCTCCTGCACAGCCCTCTGTTGGCTGACAAGAGTAATACACCCTGCATTGCCCTCATTTGGCTGACAAGAAAAATAGAACCTGCACTATGCTTTATTGGCTGACAACATTTCTACATCATGTACTGCCTTCTGTTGGCTGACAACAGTACTACATCCCTTCACTGCCATTTGTTGGCTGACAACAGTACTACATCCTGTACAGCCCTGTGGGCAGAAAACACTACTACACACTGCACTGCCCTCTATTGGCAGACAATGTTACTACACCCTGCACTGCCCTCTGATTTCTTACAACATTACTGAACATTGCACTGCCCTCTTAAGGCTGAAAACATTACTACCCTATCTACTGCCCGCTGTTGGCAGACAATATTACTACACCCTGCGCTGCCCTCTATTGGCTGACAATATTAGTACACCATGTATGGGCCTGTGTTGGCTGACTACATTACAACAACATTTACTGCCCTCTGTTGGCTGACAACATTACTACACCCTGAAGTATGCAAGATTGCCTGACAATATTATTACACACTGTACTATGCTCAATTGGCTTACATCATTAGTAAACCCTGGAGTATGTTATATTGCCTGACAACGTTATTACACACTGTACTATGCTGTATTGGCAGACAACATTATTACGCCCTGCAGTGCCCTCTGTTGGCTGACAAGAAAAATAGACCCTGCACTATGCTCTATTGGCTGACAACATTTCTACACCATGGACTGCCCTCTGATGGCTGACAACAGTACTACACCCTGCACTGCTCTCTGTTGGCTGACAATATTACTACACCATGTACAGCCCTCTGTTGGCTGACAACATTATTACACCCTGCACTATGCTCAATTGGCTGAAAACATTACTAAACCCTGAAGTAACCTGTATTGCCTGACATCATTATTACACACTGTATGCTCTATTGGTAGACAACATTACTACGCCCTGCACTGCCCTCTGTTGGCTGACAAGAGTAATACACCCTGCACTGCCCTCTGTTGGCTGACAACATTACTACACCCTGCACTGCCCTCATAAGGCTGACAACATTAGTACCCTATGTACTGCTCTCTGTTGGCTCACAACATTAGTACATCATGTACTGCCCTCTGTTGGCTGACAACAGTAATACACCCTGCACTGCTCTCTGATGGCCGACAACATTACTACACTATGCACTGCCCTCTGTTTGCTAACAAGAGTAATACACCCCTGCACTGCCCTGTGTTGGCTGACAACATTACGACCCCCTGTACTATGCTCAATTGGCTGACAACATTACTAAACCCTGAAGTAAGCTATATTGCCTGACAACATTATTACACACTGTACTATGCTCTATTGGCAGACAACATTACTATGTCCTGCACTGCCCTCTGTTGGCTGACAACAGTCCTCTCTTGGTTGACAACAGTACTACATCCTGCACTGCCCTGTGGGCAGACACCATTACTACACACTGCACTGCCCTCTATTGGCAGACAATGTTACTACACCCTGCACTGCCCTCTGATTTCTTACAACATTACTGAACATTGCACTGCCCTCTTAAGGCTGAAAACATAACTACCCTATGTACTAACCACTGTTTTCTTACAACATTACGACACCCTGCTCTGCCCTCTATTGGCTGACAACATTAGTACACCATGCACTGCCCTGTGTTGGCTGACAACCGTATTACACTCCTGCAATGCCCTGTGATGGCTGACAACATTACTACACCATTTACAGCCGTCTCTTGGCTGAAAAGAGTAATACACCCCTGCACTGCCCTCTGTTGGCAGACAATATTAGTACCCCATGTACTGCCCTCTGTTGCCTGACAACATTACTACACCCATACTATGCTCAATTGGCTGACAACATTACTAAACCGTGAAGTATGCTATATTGCCGGACAACATTATTACACACTGTAATATGCTCGTTTGGCAGACAACATTACTACGCCCTGCAGTGTCCTCTGTTAGCTGACAAGAATATTCGAACCTGCACTATGCTGTATTGGCTGACAACATTTCTACACCACGTACTGCCCTCCGTTGTCAATATTGCCTGAAAACATTATTACACACAGTACTACGCTCTATTGGCAGACAACATTACTATGTCCTGCACTGCCCTCTGTTGGCTGACAAGAGTAATACACCCTGCATTGCCCTCATTTGGCTGACAAGAATAATAGACCCTGCACTATGCTGTATTGGCTGACAACATTTCTGCACCATGCACTGCCCTGTGTTGGCGGACACAGTACTACACCCCTGCACTGTCCTCTGTTGGCTGACAACAGTACTACATCCTGCACTGCCATCGGTTGGCAGACAACATTACTACACCCTGCACTGCCCTCTTAAGGCTGAAAACATTACTACCCTATGTACTGCCCTCTGTTGGCAGACAATATCACTACACCTTGCTCTGCCCTCTTTTGGCTGACAACATTAGTACCCCATGTACTGCCCTGTGTTGGCTGACAACCGTACTACACCATGTACTGTCCTCTGTTGGCAGACAATATGACTAAACTCTGCACTGCCCTCTGTTTTCTTACAACATTACTACACCCTGCACTGCCCTCTTAAGGCTGACAACATTAGTGCCCTATGTACTGCTCTCTGTTGGCTGACAACATTAGTACAGCATGTACTGCCCTGTGTTGGCTGACGAGAGTTATACACAGCTGCACTGCCCTCTGTTGGCTGACAACAGTACTACACCCCTGCACTGCCCTGTGGGCAGACAACATTACTACACACTGCACTGCCCTCTATTGGCAGACAATGTTACTACAACCTGCACTGCTCTCTGATTTCTTACAGCATTACTGAACATTGCACTGCCCTCTATTGGCTGACAACATTTGTACACCATGCACTGCCCTGTGTTGGCTGACAACCGTATTACACCCCTGCAATGCCCTGTGATGGTTGACAACATTACTACATCATGTACTGCCCTCTGTTGGCTGACAACACTACTACACCATGAAGTATGCAAGATTGCCTGACAACATTATTACACCATTTACTGCCCTCTCTTGGCTGAAAAGAGTAATACACTCCTGCACTGCCCTGTGTTGGCTGACAACATTACTACATCATGTACTGCCCTCTGTTGGCTGACAACAGTACTACACCATGAAGTATGCAAGATTGCCTGACAACATTATTACACACTGTATTATGCTGTATTGGCAAACAACATGTCTACACCCTGCACTGCCCTCTGTTGGCTGACAACATTACTAAACCCTGCATTATGCTAAATTGGCTGAAAACATTACTAAACCCTGAAGTAATCTATATTGCCTGACAACATTACTACACACTGTACTATGCCCTATTGGCAGGCAACATTACTACACCCTGCACTGCCCTCTGTTGGCTGACAAGAATAATACACCCCGCACTGCCCTCGGTTGGCTGACAACATTACTACACCCTGCACTGCCCTCACAAGGCTGAAAACATTACCACCTTATGTAAAGCCATCTGGTGGCTGACAATATTACTACACCCTGCTCTGCCCTCTTTTGGATGACAACATTAGTACACAAAGTACTGCCCTGTGTTAGCTGACAACATTACTACACCATGCACTGCCCTCTGTTGGCTGACAACATTACTACACCCTGCACTGCCCTCTGTTGGCTGACAACATTACTACACCCGTACAATGCTCAATTGGCTGACAACATTACTAAGTCCTGCACTGCCCTCAGTTCGCTGACAAGAATAATAGACCCTGCACTATGCTGTATTGGCTGACTACATTTCTACATCATGTACTGCCATCGGTTGGCTGACAACAGTACTACACCATGTACTGTTCTTTGTAGGCTGACAACAGTACTACATCCTGCACTGCCCTCATAAGGCTGAAAACATTACTACCCTATGTACTGCCCTCTGTTGGCAGACAATATGACTACACCCTGCACTGCCCTCATAAGGCTGAAAACATTACCACCTTATGTAAAGCCATCTGGTGGCTGACAATATTACTACACCCTGCTCTGCCCTCTTTTGGATGACAACATTAGTGCCCTATGTACTGCCCTGTGTTGGCTGACGAGAGTTATACACAGCTGCACTGCCCTCTGTTGGCTGACAACAGTACTACGCCCCTGCACGGCCCTCTGTTGGCTGACAACAGTACTACATCCTGCACTGCCCTCTGTGGTCAGACAACACTACTACACACTGCACTGCCCTCTGTTGGCAATATTGCCTGACAACATTATTACACTGTATTATGCTGTATTGGCAAACAACATGTCTACACCCTGCACTGCCCTCTGTTGGCTGACAACATTACTAAACCCTGCATTATGCTAAATTGGCTGAAAACATTACTAAACCCTGAAGTAATCTATATTGCCTGACAACATTACTACACACTGTACTATGCTCTATTGGCAGACAACATTGCTATGTCCTGCACTGCCCTCTGTTGGCTGACAAGAATAATAGACCCTGCACTATGCTGTATTGGCTGACAACATTACCACACCATGTACTGCCCTCTGTTGGCTGACAAGAATAATACACCCCTGCACTGCCCTCTGTTGACTGACAACATTAACACATCATGTACTGCCCTCTGTTGGCAATATTGCCTGACAACATTATTACACACTGTCCTATGCTCTTTTGGCACACAACATTACTATATCTTGCACTGCCCTCAGTTGGCTGACAAGAATAATAGACCCTGCACTATGCTGTATTGACTGACAACATTCACACATCATGTAATGCCCTCTGTTGGCAATATTGCCTGACAAAATTATTACACACTGTACTGTGCTCTATTGGCAGACAACATTACTATGTCCTGCACTGCCTTCTGTTGGCTGACAACAGTACCACACCCTGCAATGCCTCCTATTAGCAGACAATATTACTACACCCTGCTCTGCCTTCTTTGGCTGACAATATTAGTACCCCATGTACTGCCCTCTGTTGACTGACAACAGTACTACACCCCTGCATGGCCCTCTGTTGGCTGACAACAGTACTACATCCTGCACTGCCCTCTGTGGGCAGACAATACTACTACACACTGCACTGCCCTCTTTTGGCAGACAATATTACTACACCCTGCAATGCCCTCTGTTGGCTGACAACATTACTATACCATGCACTGCCCTCTGTTGGCTGACAACAGTACTACATCCTGCACTGCCCTCTGTTGGCAGACAATATTACTACCCCTGCACAGCCCTCTGTTTTTTTACAACATTACTATATCCTGCACTGCCCTCTTAAGGCTGAAAACATTAATACCTTATGTAAAGCCATCTGGTGGCTGACAATATTACTACACCCTGCTCTGCCCTCTTTTGGATGACAACATTAGTACACAAAGTACTGCCCTGTGTTAGCTGACAACATTACTACACCATGCACTGCCCTCTGTTGGCTGACAACATTACTACACCATGCACTGCCCTCTGTTGGCTGACAACATTACTACACCCGTACCATGCTCAATTGGCTGACAACATTACTAAGTCCTGCACTGCCCTCTGTTCGCTGACAAGAATAATAGACCCTGCACTATGCTGTATTGGCTGACAACATTTCTACATCATGTACTGCCATCGGTTGGCTGACAACAGTACTACACCATGTACTGTTCTTTGTAGGCTGACAACAGTACTCCATCCTGCACTGCCCTCTGTGGGCAGACAACATTACTACACACTGAACTGCCATCTGTTGGCAGACAATATTTCTGCACCCTGCACTGCCCTCTTAAGGCTGAAACCATTACTACCCTATGTACTGCCCTCTGTTGGCAGACAATATTACTACACCTTACTCTGCCCTCTTTTGGCTGACAACATTAGTACCCCATGTACTGCCTTGTGTTGGCTGACAAAATTACTATAGCATGCACTGCCCTCTGTTGGCTGACAAGAGTAATACACACCTGCACTGCCCTGTGTTCACTGACAACATTATTACATCATGTACTGCCCTCTGTTGGCAATATTGCCTGACAACATTATTACACATTGTGCTATTCTCTGTTGGCTAACATTACTACACCATGTACTACCCTCTATGGCTGACAACAGTACTACTCTCCCGCACTGCCCTCTGTTGGCTGACAACATTACTACACCCTGCACTATGCTCAATTGGCTGACAACATTACTAAACCCTGAAGTATGCTATTTTGCCTGACATCATTATTACACACTGTACAATGCTCTACTGGCTGACAACGTTAATACACCCTGCAATGCCCTGTGTTGGCTGACAACAGTACCACACCCATCAATGCCCTCTATTAGCTGACAATAGTACTACACCCTGCACTGCCCTCTGTTGGCTGACAACATTACTACACCCTGCACTATGCCCAAATGGCTTGCAACATTGCTAAACCCTGAATTATCCTATATTGCCTGACAACATTATTACACACTGTACTATGCTATATTGTCAGACACCATTACTACACCATGCACTGCCCACTGTGGGCAGACAACATTACTACACCCTGCACTGCCCTCATAAGGCTGAAAACATTACTACCCTATGTACTGCCCTCTGTTGGCAGACAATATTATTACACCCTGCACTGCCCTCTGTTTTCTTACAACATGACTACACCCTGCACTGCCCTCTAAAGGCTGACAACATTACTATTTTAGGTACTGCCCTCTGGTGGCAGACAATATTATCACACCCGGCACTGCCCTCTGTTGGCTGACAACATTACTACACCATGTACTGCCCTCTATTGGCTGACAACAGTACAACACCCCCACACTGCCCTCTGTGGGCAGACAACATTACTACACACTGCACTGCCCTCTATTGGCTGACAACAGTACTACTCCCCTGCACTGCCCTCTGTTGGCTGACAACATTAGTACACCCTGCACTATGCTCAATTGGCTGACAACATTTCTACATGATGCACTGCCCTCTGTTGGTTGACAACATTACCACACCATGTACAACCCTCTATTGGCTGACAACAGTACTACTCCCCTGCACTGCCCTCTGTTGGCTGACAACATTAGTACACCCTGCACTATGCTCAATTGGCTGACAACATTACTAAACCCTGAAGAATGCTATTTTGCCTGACAACATTATTACACACTGTATGCTCTATGCTTTACTGGCAGACAGCATTACTATGCCCTGCACTGCCCTCTGTTGGCTGACAACATTACTACACCCTGAAATGCTCTATGTTGGTGGACAACATTACTACACCATATACTGCCCTCTGTTGGCTGACGAGAGTAATACACTCTGGACTGCTCTCTGTTGGCTGACAACATTACTACACCATGTACTGCCATCTGTTGGCTGACAGCAGTAATACATCCTGCACTGCCCTCTGTGGGCAGACAACATTTCTACACACTGCACTGCCCTCTGTTGGCAGACAATAGTACTCCACCCTGCATTATGCTTTATTGGCTGACCACGTATCTACACCCTGCATTGCCCTCTGTTGGCTGACAATAGTGCTACACCCTGCACTGCCACCGGCTACATCCTACCCCGTCCTAATCCATCCTGTCCTCCTATCACATCCTACCCCATCCTGACCCTCCCACTCCCTTCACTCCTCCATCTCTATTCAGCATCCTCGCGGAAGACTGGTCATTCTGTGACAAGGAGTGACAAGGCTTTCAGTTGCGGAACCAGTTGGATAACCAGTTGCTGCAGAGGTGCCTGCTTGGCTAGTAACCGGAACTGGTGTTGTTGGACTGTTTATCGGACATTCCTCTGGGAACACTTGGACACCCCTCTGGTGGAATGAGTTCAGTATTTCATACAGCTCTCCCAAGGTTTTCTCTGGCAGTGTTGTCCTCTTTATTTCTTTTTGGTTCAGATCCCAGTGTGCTTTGGAGATCCACTTGTTTGTTTTGCTGCTGTAACAGCAGAAGGCGGTCCACATGAGATTGGGATGTTCACCCGGTTTTCCAGTTTATTGTTCTCACTGGGCAGCGCTCCGGTCACCACATAGGATTTATGTAGTTATTATCAATACATTGCTCCTGGAGAAATACTCTGACCAGAGGCGTCGCTAGGATCACAATACATTCGGGGCTTAGCCCACCCCCCGACCCGCCAGGGACAGAAAGTAGAGTTTTGAATGTTCTTGCGGAGAAATTCGATGTACACGCTAGCGGCCTATACAATGTCATAATGCGCGATCGGAATGATAGATTAATAGATCAGGGGCTATTTTTATATTATTATATGTTTTTTGGTCAATTTGAGATCTGGGGATATTCATAAAAGAATACGCCCAGGCCTAACGACGCCACTGACTCTGACATTTGTCTCCATCTCATTCCAGCTGCCACTATTGAAGGTCTGGGGTACAATGTTGGTCAGGGTGAAGGTGGACTTCCTGGTATCAGTATCAGGAGCATGACAACATGGGAACAGGTGACCTCTATTCACATATTTCTTATTTGAGTTAATGTAGTCCCTGTTTCCTGCCTGATGTCTGTGTAGGAGACCTCCTCATTGATTGATCTTCATTATTATCGTGGCGCTGAAATAACAATAATACATTTATTCACTCTGAAGTCTCACCTCTGCCTCTGTAAAACTCATTTATTTAGTAAAATAAAAAGTATTTTACTAGGTATTTAGTAAAATAAAAAGATGCATGTTTTAAAGTATGTACAGTGCTGCTTGAAAGTATATGAACCCTACAGGGATGGTCATCATTTTTGAAGAAAATATTAAAATAAACTCGTAAAATCATGCGTGTAACTATCGGAGGTGCGATCACTTGTGGTACCTCCATTAGCAGCGATAACTTGGTTTAAAGGGCAGGGTGAAGGGCTGTGGATATTTAGTGTCCATAAGCGATCTGTGCAGCGCGAGGCTGAGCTGCGTGATTCGGGCTTGTGATCATAGATATAAAGTGTAGATGGGACATCAAATTGGGTTCTAAATTCCCAATAGCACCGCCATCTTACCTGCAACCAGTTCGGAAATGTCAAGCCACTAAAAGACATGGTGGTATTGTCGTGGAAAATTTGATCTTCTTGCCAACACGGAAGCAACAACTCAAAAAGATACAATAACTCATGTGTTTGTGGATTCAAATTAGACTTTTAAATGAGAAATCATAAAAGCCAAGTTGACCTGCAGGATCAACTGTCTTGCCAGCTCCGGACACACACATTTATTATCTTGCATAACATTTCTGGCCGTCCCCTTATGCTAATTCTTGGGCGGATCTTTCCCCCCGTCCGCCACCATATTTTCACAACCTTCCAAGATCCGTTCCTTGTTAAATATTGGCGGCGCAGGCTATAGAAACTTTTATAAAAATAATAGAGCCATTAGGGCCCTCTGATGTCTAATTCAATGTCATCTTGCTTTATGCATTCATTATTACTTGATTATCCCAATTCAAGACTTATAAATCATTTGATTATACTGTTTACCATATTGGTTAATTGAATATGTGCTTGATCATACTAATACATTCATAAAGGGTGCGTGAGTTCAGAAACATTCCTATGTCGAACCTCTGTAGTATTTCGTGCTACAGCAATTTGGTCCAGAAAAAGGACAAACGATACGAAGGAGGTGAGAAACATTTGTCATTCATCAGTAATAGTTCACAAAACATACTTAATTTTATTTAGCGTGTTTTTATTCAATAAACAAGAAAGCTATCCCGGGCTAACCATAGCTGTTTAGCTACGCGACCTTACAGTATCAGAACTCCTTTCCTTTCTTAAATTAACAGTCTCAGCTAGACACAGTGAATTATGAATCAATGTTGCCCACAACTTGTGAAATAACACGTTTTTTATCAAAAAACAATGACTCTATTTGATCAGCAGATGGCGATGTTGGGTAGCTTTTGTCCACAAAATGTAGTTCCGTTACACCTATTTCTGCCCTCCAATTACTAAGCTACTGTTACCATACCAAATCCAGTTGTCTAGCTTGCTCAATTTGGTATGTTACAAAAACCTTTATTTATGCAATTAAATTATATGTCTATTCAAGTAGTCACTGTATGCCTAGTCATTTATTTAAGGAAAGGTAACTGTTAAAAGAACTTAAAATGCCACTTCTACTGTGTTTTTATTGTTTAGAAAAGGTCCCAGGTGAGACAGCTGCCAAATGGCTCCATTCTGATTTACAGGGGCTCTATGACATCAGCCCATCTACTATTCTATTATCTATGGGCTCCATCTACTGCTCTATTGTCTATGGTTCTATGTTCTGTTCATCTACTGTTCTATTGTCTATATCTCAGTGACAGCAGTGGGAGATTTGTACAAATGGAGATTTTATCACTCCATTTTGCAAAGCCATGCCACACGCTGTTGTCAGCGCTCGATCAGAGCCAATTTCCTCCTAATGTACAACAGGACAATAATCCAAAGCACAGCTCCAAACTATGCAATAACCTTTTAGGGAAGAAGCAGTCAGCTGGTATTCTGTCTATAATGGGCCAGCCAGCACAGTCACCGGATCTCAACCCTACTGGGCTGTTGTGGGAGCGGCTTGACCGTATGATACGCAAGTGCCTGTCCAGACAATCCAGCTAGTGGGAGGAGCTTCAGGAAGCATGGGGGGAACTCTCTTCAGATTACCTTAACAAATTGACAAGAATGCCAAAAGTCTGCAAGGCAGTAATTGCTGGAAATGGAGGATTCGTTGATGAAAATAAAGTTTGAAGGAAACAATTATTTCAATTAAAAATAACCATATTTCTAACCTTGTCAATGACAATATTTCCTATTCATTTTGCTACATTTCCTATTCAAACTAATATCATATATGGCTTCATGGAAAACGAGGACATTTCTAAGTGACCCCAAACTTTTGAACAGTAATGTATAAGTCTGACACTTAAAAAAGGTACAACTTTTGAGGTTACCCATGTAAATCTTCTAGAGATTTAGATTTTCAGACTTAACTCACACAGCATAGCAGTAGCTGGGTGCTAGAATGTCCATTGGTTACCTAGGCTTTTATTTGAAAATGACTGACACAAATAGTAATAGTAATAAAAGCAATTCATTGGACTTAAATGGCACTTCTTTATACACACCCAAAGCGCTTTGCGTAGGAGGGAAGCTCAGCTCATCCAGCACCAATGAAAGAGGGAACAAACACCACAGATCGGCTGTCAGGTGAAGAGGTGATTAGTGCCAATTAAGGACGAATGGGGATGATTAGGGACAAGGGGGATGATTAGGGATGAATGAGATGATTAGTAGGCCATGATGAATGTGGCCAGGAATTTAACTAGGACCCCAGGGCTTAACATGCCTATTCACAGTGCCTTGGGATCTTTAGTGACCCCAGATAGTCAGGTTACCCGTTTAACGTCACATCAGACAGACATCAAGCCACACAGGGCATGGACCCCTTCACTGCCCTGGGTCATTGGAATCTGATCTTTAAACCAGAGTGAAGAGTGCCCCTAACCCGCCACAAAAACCAGCCACCAATTAATTTTTACCTGCAACATTGTTCGAAAGTAGCTCAATTGTGTGAAAACTGCAGATATGGCAACCCTGCTTACAGCAGTCGACTAACGGCTTCTGCCGGGGTACGGCTACAGCACCTGGACAAACTACATGCAGAACTGCAGTAAACCGTAAAACTATAACCGGTAGTAATAATAACGGTAAGTTGTAAAGTTTAGTTATTGTGATGTTTACATTTGCTAATGATTATTTTGGACGGCAGTGCATGGATGCCTGTGGTAGCATAGCGCATTTTTATTTTATTTGTAATTCATATATCAATTTATTGGGGGGGACAATTTGAATATAGAGGGGGGCGGGGGTGTCCCCCTCAATCTATATCGCATTTACAGCCTTGGTCTGGTCATGTTGTTTTATTAGAATGTTTTTTTTTACAAATGTTTATCTGTAGTCTGACTACAGAACCTAAGGTCATGCCTTAATCACCCCTATGCTGAACCACATTGTAGATCACTGGAGATACTGGCTCCGCCCCCGACACGCTGAAGCTCCACCCCCGACACACTGAGGCATGCCCTATGGAAAAGGACCCCGCTCTCGCCAGGCCTATGCCCCCGAAACACTGAGGTCCAACCCCGCGAATTTGGCTTCAACCCTGCCAATTGGGCTCCACCCCCGACAGGCCGAGACCCCGCCCCCACGAAAAAGGCGTCATCCCAGACCCCACCCCCATACACCCAGACCCCGCTCCCAACACAGAGCCCACGCCCTCAAAAAGGGCTCCGCCCCCCACAGGCCTAGACACCGCCCCAATAAAGCCAAGGCACCGCCCCCACAAAACAGGACACTTCATCAGCCATGCCGAGGCCATGCCCCATGGGAAAGGACCCCGCCCCCGACAGGCCTAGACCCCACCCTGACACGTTTTGTTGATTTGGCTTTGCAATGCTGTGTTGATACTGCGTTGTTGAGTATTGATGTACCTTTGCGTGTTGACCAACAGCAACGGTTAAACACCAACACTGCAGCGCAGTACCAACACAGCGACGCTATGACAACGCAGCAATGCAACACCAACACAGCAATGCTCAGTCAACACACAGCAGCGGCCACCAACAGCAACGATTAAACACCAACAATGAAACACCATACCGCAATACCAACACTGCAATGCAGCTCCAACACAGCGACGCTCCGACAACACACAGCAATGACCACCAAGCTAAATCAACTGAGAAAGCTACATAAACACACAAAGCCACGCAGCCACAGCTCGCCACTTAGCAGCCAAACTGTGAGACAATGATTTTACTGTGCCACTTAGAGACCCCATATTCATCTCAACAGGCTGTCCGGAGACGTCATTCAAGCCGTCTCTCTTTGGTCCGTGCAAATTTGGCTATTAATATTCCAAAATATTTTTTTGCAGCACCGGTGCCTGAAACTTAAACCTCCCACCATCCCCTCATTGGGATATTCCCCTGCCCCTCACCGGAACCCTAACCTCAGTGGCACCGGCGCCTAAAACCCAACCCTATTGACTGTTGTAAGATTATGATGGTGTGAAGTGAAATAAAGACAGTCTTGACTATTTCAGGCCTACCATGTCTGTCAATTATTTCATTTCCGGTGCTCCTGGGTGAAAAAGGTGCGGCTTGATATTTGAGAGTGGATCTGTGCACGTTTTGCATTTACACTGACAAAATGTCACTGGACGTGCTTATAACAGAGAGCAGAGGCTGCCATGTCCCGTTAGCTGACAAGGTGCCACTTAACCGGTCTTATATGTGGATTCAAGCAACCTTTCTCAGAGGCAACACTTTTCAGTAATTTAAAGGGACGTTTAAAGAAGCATGAGATGGTAACATGTCTGTTGAAGGGTTGTGTATGCCTTACATTTAATGCCCACTGTTGCTGTTGGTTTTGACTTTTAAGACACCTTCAGTAAGGAACTGAATGAAGGGACTGGTGGATTTTTAAGTGCTTTTAAGCTTTCTATTACAAATTTTACAGCTTTCAACCAATAATTGTACGAGGCTCTCTAGACCGTTTCAATTTCATTATTTTTCATGTTAATAAGTAAGTAGCTGGTATCAGCATGCCTGTGTTTTTGTTGTATTGGTGCTAGTATTAATAGAAAATATAGCATTTAGATTGTAGGTTACGATTTAGCAGTAATTGCAGCATAACATTATCAAACCATGTATTACTGAACTTTCATATTTTAATGAACACAGGATTTAATAAATCATGCAACATACATTACTAAGGCAAACTTTAGGATGGAGCAATGAACACCGATTGTCTCAGTGTCTAGCGAGAATGACAGTTAATCTGTAACTTTGATTATGGCAATACTAATAATGACCCATTTTACTCAGACTATACAGTCGATTGCATTGATATGGTTTTCCTCTCCTGGGATAAACTCAAAAATACCAACATGTAAGAAATTCAAAATATAGCTCCTGAAAAAATTAAGAGACCACTGCGTCTTTGTCATTCCTTTCCAGAAAAGTTGAAAAGGAATGTTTTGAGTGAGGAACAGAAGCGTTCAATTTGCAGTGGTCTTGTAATCTGAACACTTCTGTTCCGCTCCCAAAACCTTCCTTTTAGACATTTTTGGAAAGGAAAGAATTTTTGTTTTATTTTCTGGTAGCAGCAGGTAGAACATCATGTGGAGGATGAAAAATGTTCGCGATTTATTAAAATAAAGAATTCTCAGAGTCTGGTATAACAGTTGATTATTTCAAGTTTAATTATGTGGATCCACGGGAACAACCATCACAACATCAACAGAGAATGAGTACAGAGACTAGCAGAGTAACGTCATGACAGATTGTTCTGATTGTGCATTTCAAGTTTCAAGCTTATATTCTCTTCCAACAGTACAGATGACAGAATTAGCATTTGCAGAATGTACTTACATGGAATAGTCGCCACTACGGGGTAGTCTAAAAATGCAAGGTTGCACTCAGATGGCTCCAAGAGGCACAGAGAATCGTAGACTGTCGGCTGCCCAGACAACCCGGTCAAAGGCTGAGATATATCAATCGGGACAGTTACTATATGGAGACTTAAGTTAACCATGCTCTTCCCAATAAGGAATAGAGATCTGTTTATCTGTAGGATGTAAGTAATAATAACCCCCTGCTGTTCAAGAGCTTCCTCCTAGAGAACAGTGTCTTATGGTGGTTTTATGGCACTGGCAGAGGCCTGTTTCTTTTACTGCTAAAAAGGAGCCAAGGCCCTGTGCAGCCGACATTCCATTCATCCCTGTCCCTGAATACAGATACTGGCCTTATAAGTTGGAGACAGAGAGAGAAAGACACGTCTTTCAGTATGTGTGTAATTGATCAAGCATACAGAATACAAAAACCTTCTAATAAGATAATGAATAAATAAGAATGACAATAAACTAATTTTCTACAATCACACTAACAACAGACAACAACACAAAAGCAGAACACGTAACAACAACAGGGCAGAGCACGTAAAAACAACATTAGAGCAGAGCACGCAAAAACATCAGAGAAGAGCACGCAAAAAAAAACAGAGCAGGTAGAACATCAGGACAACTCTCAGGAAAAAAAATCTGAGCAGAGCATGTAAAAACAACATCAGAGCAGAGCTTATAAAAACAACAGAGCAGGTGGAACAAAAGAGCAGGTGGAACATCAAATTGACTCTACAGGAAAAAACATCAGAGCAGAGCATGTAAAAACATCAGAGCAGAGCATGTAAAAACATTAAAGCAGGTGGAACATGAAAGCAGGTAGAACATCAAGTCGACTCTACAGTAAAAACAACAGAGCAGAGCACGTAAAAACAACATCACAGCAGAGCAAGTAAAAACAACATCACAGCAGAGCAAGTAAAAACCTCAGAGCATGTAAAAACCTCAGAGCATGTAGAACATCATGTCGACTCTACGGAAAAAAAGATCAGAGCATGTAAAAACAACATCAGAGCAGAGAATGTAAAAACATCAGAGCAGAGCATGTAAAAACAACATCACAGCATGTAAAAACCTCAGAGCATGTAAAAACAACATCAGAGCATGTAAAAATTCATAGCATGTAAAAATTCAAAGCATGTAAAAAGCATGTAAAACATCAAAGTATGTAAAAACCTCAGAGCCGGTAGAACATGTAAAAACCTCAGAGCAGGTAGAACATCACGTCAACGCTACAGAAAAAAGAGAGCAGAGCATGTAAAAACAACATCACAGCAGAGCATGTAAAACATCATAGTATGTAAAAACCTCAGAGCTGGTAGAACATCACGTCAACTCTACAGAAAAAAGAGAGCAGAGCATGTAAAAACAACATCAGAGCAGAGCATGTAAAAACAAAATCAGAGAAGAGCATGTAAAAACAACAGAGCGTGTAAAAACATCACAGCATGTAGAACTTCATAGCATGTGGAACGAGAGCAGGTAGAACATCACGTCGACTCTACAGAAAAAAAGAGAGAAGCGCATGTAAAAACAACATCTGAGCAGAGCACGTAAAAACAACAGAGCATGTAAAAACATCACAGCATGTAAAAACCTCAGAGCAGGTAGAACATCATGTTGACTCTACAGGAAAAAAAGAGAGCAGAGCATGTAAAAACAACAGAGCAGAGCATGAAAAAACAGAGCATGTAAAAACATCACAGCATGTAAAAACATCACAGCATGTATAACTTCATAGCATGTATAACTTCATAGCATGTATAACTTCATAGCATGTGGAATATGAGAGCAGGTAGAACATCATGTCGACTCTACAGAAAAAAAGAGAGCAGAGCGTGTAAAAACAACATCAGAGCAGAGCATGTAAAAACAAAATCAGAGAAGAGCACGTAAAAATAGAGCATGTAAAACGTCATAGTATGTAAAAACCTCAGAGCCGGTAGAACATCACGTCAACTCTACAGGAAAAAAAGAAAGCAGAGCACGTAAAAACAACATGAGAGCATGTAAAAACCTCACAGCAGGTAGAACATCATGTCGACTCTACAGGAAAAAAAGAGAGGATAGTACGTAAAAACATCAGAGCAGAGAATGTAAAATCAACATCACAGCAGAGCACGTAAAAACAACAGAGCATGTAAAAACATCAGAGCATGTAGAACTTCATAGCATGTAGAACTTCATAGCATGTAGAACTTCATAGCATGTGGAACATGAGAGCAGGTAGAACATCATGTCGACTCTACAGGAAAAAGAGAGCAGAGCATGTAAAATCAACATCAGTGCAGAGCACGTAAAAACATCAGAGCATGTAAAAACAACATCAGAGCATGTAAAAACAACATCAGAGCATGTAAAAACATCAGAGCATGTGGAACTGCATAGCATGTGGAACTTCATTGCATGTGGAACTTCATAGCATGTGGAACATGAGCAGGTAGAACATCACGTTGACTCTACAGGAAAAAGAGAGCAGAGCA